>JAHZNE010002335.1:0-11934 GCA_027744055.1 Callyntrura sp. NNG-2020
TCTTGAGGACAATGACTGACGAGTTACTATTCCATGTTAGCAATTTTGTTAGACTAACTTCCTACCATCGACATATATATATTTCTATCGGTCAAAACGGTTATTTTTGTTAGAACTAATTGCATAAGTATTAACAGAAAGATTGAGTATGAACTAGAGGTGAAAGAAATTTATAATTTTTCATTTGGTCATTTTAAGAGTTAAGAAATATGAGTTATGGAATACGGGAATGGAGAAAAACGAAAGGGTGCCAATGAAATTGTTGTGAGAATTGAGTTTAGTTTTGAGCTGACATGTAAGATGATATTAGAAATTATCATACATTATCATTTCTAATTTCGGTTAGTTGAAAACACCGAAACCCCTAGTTTGCGAAACGAGAACCAACTTATAACTTCTGGCATAAATATGTTCTCCATCTCTACTAGAGACTAGCTACTACTACAAGAAAGACGACGAAGAATTGACAACAAGAATACTTGTAGATGGTCGAGTTAGTCGGCAGAGTGGTGATGTGAATGAGTGGAACAACAACAAAATACGAGCTTGCAGTTTGCGGTCGGAACTCGATTTCATGAAACTGACTTCTGCTATCTTTCTGTTTCTATTGGTGCAGCAGATGCCAGTTGGACCACCCAGGTACAACAGAAAACTGGGAAGTTTTTTTAGTGAGTTCCTTAGCAAACCGAGGGAAAAGAATGAACGATATTGTTATTTGAGTCGTGCGTAGTAGATGAGTTTGGAGCAATAATATTCAACGAATTTAACTATAACTCTGTGATTTTTATTTTTAAAGTCTCAAAGTTTTATTTTTAAGTTTGCTAGCTATAAACGTTTAAAATGAGTAAGAACATTAAAAAATTATTTTTTCTGGGAGATGAAGGAGCTTCAAATGATAACGCTAATGAAGCCAATAATTATCATTTGCCGGTGACGTTTGTAAGTGACGGAAAGAAAAGGAGTTTGGAGTTGCAAGAGGAAGGTTAGTGTTTGTAACAGCTAACAGTCCATTAGTCTATTTCTTACTTCTAATTAATTGTTATTTCATTACCCCCAACCGGTACATTACGATTAAACAAGTTAAATTCAAATAGTTTAATTAATTGGAAATCATAAGACGTTTAATTTTAATTACCAATTAATTAGATTTGAAATTTAACTTTTGACTTTTCATACGTACTCGCATGTGTTCTACCTGGAGCAGAGCTTTATATTTGAATAGTCAATAGTTAAGAGTTGTGTAGGATTTCACAACTCTTGACTTTCATACGAAATTAAATTTCAAACGACTGCGTGCATTACACTTTTGTCGAAGATTGATTGATGTAAAATGTTAGTAAGCAATGAATTTGTAGTGTGCAACAGTTATAATAATGGTTAAATTAATTTTCGTTTAATAAGTATGAATTTTTCAAACCGACTTTAACAGGCTATGACCGACTTGACTTTCTTCTGTACTCACGAAAAATTTTATTACATGAAACAGATTAAAATAATTAGTGGCTCATTCGATTTTCATGAATGTAATTGAAACATAACTATAATTAAATATATCTAAATTCGTAAACGCACCATGCACGAGACGATTATCACGTCGAAAGTATCGCACAAGGGATATGTCATGTATGAAATAATTTGTAACCTATTTAGTTTTTTTTTTATTTGTAAATGTTTGCAGCTGCACAAATAACGACTGAAATTGTAGTATCAGAACAATATCTGAGATCACTCGGAAGCGAAGAGGTGAACTCCTTTTTGCCGTTACTAGAATCAAAATATAAAGGACATGATAAAAAGAAGTCTAAGAAAGAGTTCCAAGAAGTTGAAAAATCTGATAATACTTCTGATTTAAACCTAAATTTAGTGTAAGAATATTTTTGAGTTTATTTAATGCGTAGTTTACTTTTTACAGTAGCAATGGCATCTGCATGTAGCTACAAAATTATCGGTAGCTAATATGTGGTTATTTGGTTGATTATTAACTGTTTGTTGAATTTATGTATTTGTCACAGTTTATATCAAAATAGGTTCCAACAACTGACACTTGGAAGTGTAAAAAGTTTGAAAATAGGCGCACCTCTCAATGATGAGATCATTGACTACGGATTACTAAAAGTGTTTGAAATGCTGCCTCCGCAGCCAACCACCTTCATCTTGCCAGTTCATAACTGGGTAACCTACTTCTACCGGATTAATCATGAGCAACTGGTCGATCGGCTGTACAAAAAATTACTGAAGATGGAACCTACGCTGGATTTTGTCAAGTTGAAAAACTTGGTCGTTCCTGTGGGACAGGAGTAAGTCATATTTAACTTACAATTCTATTTTTATTTTTATGACTAGTATATACTGCCATGTCATTGTACTAATCAGAAACTAACTTTTTTTAAACTTTGACTTTGTAGCAATCACTGGCTGATAGCTATTGTATGCCAGCCGTTTCCGGATGAAAAGACTGTGTTAGCATTAGAAGCAGAAGCGAATGCTAAGGGGTGGCCGTTTTACGCTTGTGGCCCAAAATTATATTACAAATGGCTAAAACGTGAGTGAGAATTTGCTGCATATTATTAATGTTGTTATTGGTTACGTACTGCATATATCTTGCTGTACTGTATCTTGTACATTAACCGGTGTAGCTCCTGTGTGCCTTTTTCAGACCCAAAGAATCCTCCAAGAATTCTCATATTTGACAGTATGTTTGAAAATGTTCTGAAATCGGGGTTTAGTCTGGAGGCATACCATACTAGCATTGCAGAAAAAATTTCCAGAGGATTGTTATGTCTCCACCAGGTAAGTGTTTCTTTGCCATTTATTACGACCCTAATAACTATGTTATTTATTTAAATTGGCCATTATTTGTAATTAATACATAATGTATTGTCACCTCCGTTAGAAATTCTGGACTGAAATTAAATCAGGTATCAAAGTGAATCTGGACTATCAGAAAATGATAGTTCATCACACAGTTAAGGTTCCGTCTCAGAGCAACAGAGTGGATTGTGGACTATTCATAATGAGGTACCTTCTGATGTGGCTTAAAGAAATGAAGGAGTGCGAGGGAGACTACATGAAGATTTACACTTCTAACATACTACTTGATAAGTATCCAGAGTACGAGATGATAATCACCCGGAAGAACCTCTGTGAAGACATTTTCAAACTGTGCAAAGAAAAGTCGGTATCTGTGTCTTTACTGCAAACATTAATCGGAGGTTTTGAATGAGACTGTAGAGAATTGGTTTTTCAGCTCGAATCGTTTTTGGTTCGAACGATTTTTTACTTATAAAATATTTTTATCTCAAATAGCCGAAGTTAATTTTTATTTCGCAAATATAAAAGGAAGGAGCACTTTTAGAAATTTTTCATTTTAAATTCCAGATCAGAAATGATTTTGAAATGGAGAAAATTGCATACTAGAATTTGCGTAAGTTTGCTGTTTTAGTACAGAAGTAGATTTTCTACCTTCGCTAGTGTGGTCTGTTAACAAACTCTAAAGCGTTTTTTTTTCAAGTTTTAATCAAATAAAGATTCCTCAATGCTTAGCAAATATGATTTATGCTGGGACAACTCAAAATATTGTACTTAGGAAATTTCCAATGAATGGATGAATGAATAGAGCCAACATTTTTTTGGTTGTTAAACTCTATAAATGTAAATACTTTTTGCATTATTAGATTCTTCTTATTAATCCGTTAAAGATTACCCGATTTATTTTGTGAAAATTGACTCCGAGCTAATATAAATGTTATTTGGTAATTTCTTAAAGGGATGATTTTCATCCGAACTGTTATTAGAAATTATGATTGGGATTGCAATATGTTTCAACTATATGTATTTTATTAGAGCTCCTGCAAGAAGTAGCATATATATGTGCCTACTTAGGAAAGGGCATTGTAATACTGACTCTCACTTTCAGAAATGTATTGGAGTAGATCGAAGTATTGTTCAGTTTTGTGTTTGTGGCAACTGCATTATACTGTTTGACCGAAAAGTTAATTATTATTTTATATAATCTTTTTGACACTTCGGGACGTGCAGCTAAATTATGCATTTCACACATATACAATGTGTGGCTTGAATAATAAGAAAAACGATTTTACTGAATACTATTACTTGCCGGCGCTGGTTACTAGAATTGACAATAGTATGAAGTACTACTTCTGCAACTGCCTAGCATTTTAAACAAACGTTACGTTGTTACTAATTACTGCTTATGGGAAAAACTGTAACGCTAACAATCGTGAAAAGCGGAATTACCTCTTGAGAAGTGAAACATTTTATGTCGCAACAAATTTTCTGTAGACAATATAGAAAGGTTAGATTTGGTGAAGGGAATAGTATATGTCAGCTTAAAACAATTTAATGTATTTGTTATTAAGGATTGTAATTGGAATTATATTTCCTAAATATGATAAGAACACGTACCCTGCTCGGAAGGCGGGTTTTTATGAGAGAATCAAGTTAATTGTATATATAGCCGTTGTTTGCTATGGCAATTGGATAAGTGCACAGTGAACAGATAACTGATAAAATTTTAAATCAATAATGCGAAAAAGTATGAGCTACTTCAGGTGCGTTAATTATTCAGCGTATAGTTTGGTCCACTTTCACCGATCTGGTTCAAGCGAATAATAAAACATTAAAACGTTATATTATGTATAAATCTCTTTAAAATTTGGATGAGCTGTGGACTATGTTAAGTAATAATGTAGAACAGACCTCCTTGGCGTTCATGCTAGGCAATTTGGCATACATGTTCCTTACCAGGCAAGATATACCTAGAAGTAATTGAAAGAAATATATAATTTTGATTTCTCGAATCATCCATGTACCGCCGACACATTTATATTGCCTAATTTAAAGTATGGGACGCTTACGAAAGCGAGGCCGCCAGAACTCATGCCTAAATTTATTGCCCGGTTCAGCGTTTTCAGCTGGACTCTAATTATATACTATAATCCTCATTACAATAAGTAAAATGAAGGGCAAACTCTCAAAATCTTCATTCTGGTTTTCATTGTTACATTAAATTAAGAGTTCAACAGTAGGTATAGCTATGGACCAACTCACTTAATAACAAATGTTAACGGAGCACTTTATTTTGAACTGACGGAAGCAATTTAAAATTGGTTTAGTGTTTTCCTGTGGTTGCACCATTTTCGATAGGGGCTACGCTGGCAATGAGTTACTAATAGTAACTTACTACATATCTACTACAATCGACATATACAATGGTTTCGATGGATAGCTCGAAAGCGACTATCTGTTGAGACCAATTCTGGTGGCATCGTGTTCCATAATTAAGCTAATACATCAACATGCTATATATGTTTAATTGGTGCAACCAGAATTTTGATGTTCCCACAAGTGACAAGTTCTGCAGGTAAGATTACCACGTCGGAAAGATAAGGTAACAGTTCCAATAAGAACCACGTTGGCAATACCATGCCTGATATAAATGGTAAATCATGTCGGTGAATGCATATATCAATTTTTAAAAGTGATTCATGAGTCTATAGAAAGGCGACCAAACCACCAGGTTGACGCCCATTCGTTAAAGCTACGTAATCCAAAAATAGAACGTCTAAATTCAAAGCTGACATAAATTCGTTTGCCAAAAAAGTTTGATATTTATTTCTGTTCACAAGATCTTGTGCTTAACGTGCTGGAGATTTATAGAATTTCTGGCATCAGTTGACATCACCCTGGAATACCACACTTGGTATAACTAAATAAACTGCTCAAACATCTACTTGCATATCAATTTTTAGAAGTTCCCCACAATGCAAACAATACAACCACATGCATAAAGAATCGTCCGACTTTCTTGAAATAAAACCCATCCAATATTACTTCTCATAAACTATAAGTTTTAAATTAGGCGACACACTACTCAAAATTATCAACACAGCAGTTAATATTCTAAAGCTCATCAAACAGTGGTGGCGATTTATTATGTACGGAACACAATGACAACATTGCAATTAATCGTGCACAGATCAAAGTTCTGAAAGTACTGTCCATCAACGAGCAAATTAACCCTACCTTTACACTGATGTTCCAGCCAAATACGTTAAACTACATATGCACAAGTATCCGGTTCTATATTTAGGGCTGGTCTTCAAGCTCTTCATTTGTTGTACTGTTGACTGTAGAGATGTCGGTAACATAACGCTTAACATATTATAGCTTCCATAATTTGTGTCACTGAATACATTAAAGCTATCCGGATGTTCTTCCATCAATATGTTTTTATTAACCGAAGTTCAGGTACACGATTACGTTTTCGAGGTAATCGTATACACACTGTCAATAGTAACCTTGACACCCGGTTCAGAAGACGTACTAGCTAGGAACATTTTTGCCCTTGAATATGTTGTTACAACATGGACACCCAATCCAAAATCCTTCGTAGCTACTGGGTTATACGAATAAAATATGTTATTGCTACCCGAATATCCGGTTACTAGTAAATTTTGGTACCCGGATACCCGGCTCCGAATACATTGTAGCTACCAGCACGCCCGGTTTAGAACGCATTTTAACTACCTGGATAGCGCGTTCAGAATACATTTAAATACTGCTATACCCGACTCAATATACATTGTACATACCGGGATACACGGTTAATTATACATTGTACCCTCCCCAGAAACCAGTTTCAATATATATTGTACCTATCCGATTACCCAGCTAAGAATACGTCATAGCTACCAGGATAACCGACTTCCATTAAATTAGAAATATCCAGATATTCATAGATAGGGGTTACCCCGGAAACCGGATCCTTAAAATGTCCGGTGTAATACACGTTGAAAGTTACCCGGTTTCTCATAAACTGGATATGCTTTACCGTTATACACGTTCACACATAACGGTGTGTTAAGGTTATTTTTCCCTTTAAATTACTTCAGATTCAGGAAATGTCTGAGCTTATCTCAACCTTCGTCTTCTGCGCACCTCTGAGTTGCTACAATATTATTTAAATGGGCAGTTAACCAGTTCCCATTTTAAAACTGAATAGGTATAACGTTCTAAAATTTTCAGAATCTATGTTTTATCATCACTAGACTATAAACTTATATGTAAATACATATATTTTTAACGCGTGCACCGATCAATGTGAGTTTGCTTATGTATCCATATCGCATAAAAAGAAGTCAATCAAGAGGTACTTATTTTTGCATTTTTTGCTATTTTTCTTGCATAATTGCATATGCATGAAAAATATCTGCATATTTTCATTAATTTTTGTTTGTTGTATAAAAAAATCAATAAGAAGCAAAAAAATGACATTATAAGACATCAACTCCACAAAGATATTGATATTCTTCTTGTTTGTGTCATAAATTTGATTGAGAAATAGGCATTTCAAAAATTATATTAGAAGAATGCAAACCTCAGGATGTGCTAACAATAAGCTGTATAGTGTCATGCTTGCTGCTGGCATTCAACAAATTCAAAGAACCGTTCATACAACCCATGGCGTTAAGGTACCTGTTATTGAAAGGTGTGGAACTTGGATTAATTCCGTTTATTTTCTCTCTGAGCACAATGACGGAGCAACTTCCGTAATCGGTTCATTTGACGAAAATGATACTGAATGCATCGAAAGAGGGAAACGTACTGGCAAAAGACGGCATTAAGGAATAAATTGCAGAGATAACATGCAACTACAAATTTTTATTAGAATGCAATTCTGAATGTGGAATCTCGGGACCTGACTGTTATGGAAGTTCTAAACAACCTCAATGGTTACTTTGAACCAACCCTGGTTTTATACTATATGTAAAATGGCTTCCAATCTAAGTGGGGATTCTACAACCATAATAGGTTTAAGGTCATCTTTACCGAAATTTTTAAATAGTATCAATTTACTTTGGTGGAAATGGAACAATATTTCAGTACGGAAAAACTTCGTTGCCAGCAAGAAGAAAGGGTTTTACTATGACAAATATTAAAGAGCATGTAACTTGTCACTACAAAATGATTATTAACCGTTGAATCGTTGATTTTACCGTTTTTATTATTAAATATAGTATATTTCGAATTTTTTCGTGCGTATTTTCTTGCATATTTTATGCCTTTTTTAATCATAGTTATTTGCATACTTTCTGATTTTGGCGACATATAAGTTTATAGTCTAGTTATCACGCGCTATCGAATAGTTTTTGTTTTAAGAAAATCCGACGAATGTCTGTACATGTGGTTTCATTGTAAGGAAAAGCGACTTTCAACCTGAATCAATTGTGGTGGCACAATATAGTGTAATTAAAATGAGTAACGCTCAGCGCTTTCCGGTTTTCTGACATTTTGCAGTTCCAGGATCATCCCATTGCGATTAGAAGTCATGGATGCCGGTTCACGGACTAATAATACATTAAAATTTGCATCTTTATTATAACAAATGTGAATGTGCATACACCTTTATAAATTGATATTATATTGCAAGTAGTTTTTTCACTTAGATCTTGTGTGCGCGCATGTTAGCATTTAACGCTGCAATACGTACGGTTGAATCAGCAATAATCAACATGTCAGATTTTTTCTCAAATTTGAAGCATGGAAAGCAATGTTGTAAAAATGAATCAGGTTTTACCGATTTGCGAAGCTAATATTATCATATTTTTTATTAGTTGATTGTTTCATCACTTTGCATACGGCAAACTAGTTTAACAGAGAGCGACTATATTTTAACATGTATAACAAATCTAAAATAACATGGAGAAGCAAATTCATTATATTAGCTAAATTCTAATGAAAAGTCTTGGCAAATTACATTCCCAGGCCATCATCATTCATCTTCAATATATAAAACACAACTACTCACAATTAATAGTTAACGGTTCATTATCTCGACCAACGAACAACTTTAAACATTTTAGCTTTGGAAAATACTTTTTCTGAATAGAAAGAATTACATTCTTTGACACCTGCGTTGAGTTTCTTTCCATGTATTTATGGTTAAGTGAAAAAACAAATAATGTTAAGTGAGTAAGACTGTTCGCCCATTTATCGCTCCACACAGCAAACAGTTCTTCAAGCGGTAAAGGTGGCGTCACGTCTCGTCCAAAAAAGACGGTGAGAGAGTTGAATTTCTGGTTGAATTCAGCGTCTTTTAATTTCATGAATTCTTTCTTTCCGATAGGTGAGTATGTTATGACCAGCTCCTGCAGGTTAGGAAGATTAGAAGTGTGAACAATCGTTTCCGCGAAATGCTGTCCAGGATGAATCCAGAGAAACGGCACAGTATTGTATGATTGCAAAAAGCAGCTAGTCATGACTCGGCACACATTGTACAACTTTAGTTGCTGAAGAATATCAATTTTTGGAATAGGTCGTTGAGCCACTAAAGTTTTGAGTTCTTCGCTCAGTGCTTCCGGTCTTACACCAAACGGACCTCTATTTTTTGGGCTGCATATCATTACAGTATTAACTGATATTTCCAGAGAAACTAAGTTGGGAAGAAAAAGTACACAGTTCTGAAACATCGAATAGGTGGCTGCGGTGATGAAGTAATCTAAAAATATAAATCTGCAAAATTGTATGTGGTTGCCATAGAGTGACAGAAGTGAAACACAATTTTCATTAAAGGCTTCTAAATCATTGATGTCACAAAATTTAGGAATACAAAGCCCCAAACGATTTGCAATGAAAGGATTGAGGGTTGACTCAGGATTTCCGTGCGTTAACTCAAAGTGTGAAATAAACTTTCCAACGGTTTCTACATTAACAAACGGGGTAAACCAGTGGAAGTAAGTATCCACTCCATCATAGTTCTTATAAGAAATTGGCAGGTTAAGTGTTATTCCAAACCTTGCTGATCAAACGAATTTTAAGAATGTCTCCCAAATGGTTTTGAAAATCCCTTCGAGTCCTTGTGGTTATTATACCATTCAGTGGGCCATCTTCGTTCCACTTTCCATCGCTATGAAAATTTCTAGCCATTATATCCCATACCGCCGGAAATAAAAATTGTGTTTTCCGAGATGACAACAAATCGTCAAAAAACGCCGCAGCATTACAGCTATTCTTCAGGTCGTCGGAGTTGTCGATACCGCCAAAAATCATTTTCCATATCTGGAAATAATAATGGGATGTTAGGTTAGCTCCAAAAAACAAATGGAACACTTGGAAGTGTTCACAATAAAAGTATAAAAACTATAAATTTTGAACTTGTAAGCATTAATTATTACATAATACTATTTTAAGATTTGATATTACCTCCATGGGGAAAATGCTAAGCAGTTTTCCTGAATCTGCGTCTTCTCGTGAAAATGTTGCGTTGTTCATTATAATTCACAATGGCCGGATCCTGGCAACAGCTAATGATCGGGATTGATTTTGACGCCCCACAGATGACAGATGACAGAAAAGGTTTTACCTGTAGCAATTACAACCATAATTTTAATAATCGCGATAATGAAATAATACTATTAAGTTTCAGTTGTCAGTATTTCGTATTAGGGTAACACTTCCCTAATATTGAACAATAAGAGGCATTCCACTAGGTACTTTAACATGTGACAGAGTAATTCCTACCTTGAATTGTGAGGTATTTGGCTTAAGAACTAAAAATATCCAAAATTTACTTATTAAAATAACGTACCGATGACTTTTACAATAATAACTCGGCGAGTTCAAACTCAAACTATCAAATGCTGAAACATCGATTTAAACAGTTGAATTGATAATAGAAATTCCACAGCGGACGGTTCAATGTTTTGTTCTTTCGTGTTATTAATTTAATAAATAATTAAGTCAAATAGCTGAATATTTCAATTAAACTACTAACTACAACACAATGTACTATTTCTTGCTCACCCGTCTCCAATTTATACTTATAAAACGCAAGTAAGCAATATTACAAGACGGAGTTGGAGTAATCAAATAATTCCATAAATGACAGTATCGGTCAACATTGAGTTTGCTGCAAGCAAAGCTCATTCCTGCATCATCGACAGCCAGCAACAAACAAAACAAATTCGAGAACTCCGTAAATACATATTGGAAAAGCAAGTTTTATGTAATATACAACTGCTATCACATGGCTGACCTGACCAGTCATGTTACAAGTAAATCCAACCCGGGAACAGCATGCTTTACTGCGACGTTACTCTAACTCAACTGTTATCTTAACGCATCTGTAAACCCAGACTATAAATATTACGATCGCGTAGGATTTTTCTTAACAATTGAATTTACTTGCATGTAGGCATGAAACTGATTTCTTTATCACATCTGATATAAAATATAGGCGACTAAAAATATTATTAACATCAAAGATCGCAGAAATAATATTCGTTCCAGTTGTCGCGTTCATGAAATTTTACTCATGAGGATTTGTATAACAGATACACCGGTGAAAATATGCAAAGTTTACACGCTTTTATAAACTCACTATTCCGTGCCGGGTACCGAATGACGGGGTGGGGGTACGGTCGGACACCTCCCTTGCCATCATGTATCCACGACACGATTCAAATTCATAAAACTATCCGGTGGGCCAGAGAAAGCCTAAACATGATCCACATACTTTATAAATGTGGTCGCGGGCTATTACTCGCTTATAAAATATCCACACGACACCGGAACTAGTATCAAAATATATGTGTGGTGGGTCATGCCGTCGCCCAACCAGACATGCCGACAATTTTGAGAAAGCCGACATTTGAACTAGCCTACCAATAGTTACTGCTAACAAAATTGCATGAAAACGTCATCGGATTGATGATAATTGGTTGGTTGGCTTATATTTGTTGGAATTAGCCATTAGGAGATGCTCATTGAGAATACCAAGTTTAGTGTATATCAGTCAAATAGTTCAGACGTTAGAGGAGGTCAAAAGTAATCATAGAGAATTAGTCCTTTACACTCTGCGTAGTTTAATCAATGAGATACTTTAAAATACTCCCTTGCTCAAAATTTGTGGAA
>JAHZNE010002336.1:0-10087 GCA_027744055.1 Callyntrura sp. NNG-2020
GAATTTCAAAATTCCTATCCGTTCTCGAGATATCGCGCGGACGGACAGACGGACGGACGGACAACGTAAAACCAAGATGAGACATTCGTCTCATAATAATTGCACAGACAAAACTTAATTTAAAATTGTATCTATTCAACTACGTAGTACGTGGACATGAATAAAAGGGCAGAAACTGGTAATTGATTATTAGAAAGATAGACCACTAGACTCCTAGATAGACGTCATTCCAAAAGGGTTCCTGTTCCAACTTATAATTAATGTTAGTCTTGTTCTTGTATGTTAATTGCCAACTTGGCTTGTTGTTTTCCCTGTCGAACAGTTAGGTGGTGCTATTAAATAATTCACCAATATACTTGTTACCTGTTGTTTCATCGCAGTTACTGATTTTCTACTTCCAAGTTCAGCGTAATTGCTGCCGTAAGCTACGTTACAAAAGAACTGCAGTTATTCCATATTAGGTTTAGTCCATGTGCAAAATTGAAAACATAGTTTGGGTAATAAAAGATGCAAAATACGAGCAAATGATTCTTAAAAGTGGTAGTAAAACGAATAACGTTACCTCTTAACATTATGCAAATTTTGCGATCTTAAAGTAATACATTTTGACGTTTTATGCCCACTATGAAGGAGATAGTGTAGACAGTACATTTGTTACAATAAAGTAATAGGATATCTAAACGTAAGATGTTCTTAGCCTTGTGCTCTGCATGATTTTAATTTGTACAAGCTACAAACCTATCTAAATTTCAAGATTTGTGCTACTCCGTGAGTCAGGTTTCGTCTTTTGTTGGAAAACCCAATAGGATCTGAGAGCTATTGGAAAATTAATATTAGAATGTACTTTCTTCTACATCAGAGTAACATTTTGTGCGAAATTGAAAAAATATGGATGGGGTAATTTGTTCGATAGTAATTTGCTTTCACCTAAAAATAACATTAACGGTGTTAGATGTCATGAATTTAATACGTCTTCCTAGAATTGGCTTGACTTTCTCCTTCCTTCTCTTAAAACTTTCACTTCTCTTACTTTCATTATTGAGTAGCAGTCGTCTGTTTGATTTCTCACGACAGTCGAAAGCCAAACCACAATATGCTTGTCAATTTACATGATATTCACTCTTGTCGATTTTATGTCATGTTTCTCTTTCCATAACTTACATGTTCAGCAATATTTTGCTGTGCTAAAAGGCCTATGAATTAAATCATGGCAAATGAAACAGTCGCATGTAACAAAACTAAATGACATACATTGTCAAGATATGTATCGCTAGATTATGTTTAGTGTAGACGAGTGGAGTAGTGAAACACGGTAGTAGATATGTAATATCAGTATTCTCTTACATAAACACCAAAGTAATCACTTTCTACAAAGTGTGTATTCAAAGGGAAAAGGGGAAACATTTTGTTCTTTTAGCTCTAAAAAGCGGTACGCAAATTTACTTTTAGTTGTCAAACATTGTTACTTGTATTCATAATATAGTTTCATCTTTTAGCTTCAGATATGTTGAACTCATCATTGCTCTTAAGGATTGTCATCATGAGACCACCACCCTTAAAATAGTCTATGGATCATTCTATTAAAACTTAGCAAACAATGAAAATAACCAAGTCCTGTATATCACTTTCTTATTGAACATACATTGCGTTTAGGCTCGTTCGGAGTATATACAGATTGGTGTGTTTTATAGTCGCTCAGAAAGAATGCATGTATCTGTTGATGCTCAAAATGTCTATACTAATTCAAGAACCGTCATCTTCTATTTAGAAGGAGATGCTGGTGAAATACATCCAATTTACTTATTTGTTTCAAACAAATGAGTACAAAAACGAAGTAAAAGTACATATTTGAACAACAACATATTAGCATTTTCGTAGTTTCCTTAAGGGAATAAAATGTAAAACATGAGCAACTTTCTTGTTGAAGTTGCAACCAACTGAAATTTGTGTTTAGTAATGTTTATATTACACTTCATACTTCATTGTAGTGTAATGTATATTGCTGCTGCAGACAGACACACACGCATCAATGCATTGCATGTTTTCATTGTGAATTGGCATGTAATACACTGAACTTTTCCCCCTTGTCTGCCACCACCACGTCCACCTCCACCACTACTTGTGGCCCGCGCCCGCACGCAAGAAAGGAAATGTTTGCATCGCAACTCTCTAGCAACGGTCCAACCCTATATGAATTATTTGTGGGATTTTCCAAGTAGAAGCTTCCTCTGCAGCCAGTATTTTATACCATGCTTTCACCCAACAAAGTTTTACTCGTGAACTACAATAAGAATTCCAATTCTGTAAAGCAGCAGTAGCTGACCAGAAAATAGGAGCAAGTCTCACTTTTTCTATAATAGCCAATACTATGTCCAGCAAAGGAAAATGATCAATCAGGCATAGTATTTTGTACCTATGAAAAATCCTAACGAGACCAGAAATATAACCAAAGACTTATTCAGTAGTGGACCCACGAGTTTATTGGAAATAGTGCAGATATTTTTTCAAGCTTCTGCACTCGACATATACCTAATCTGTTTTTAATAGGGTAATGCCTCTGTTTACAACAAAAGTTTTCCTCCGCTTTTCCATCATTTCAAACTTTTAGTGGGCATTAAAATGACATCTAGTATTGATATGAATTTATGCTAAACTTGAAAAGGAAGCGTGTAATAATGATGTTAACCACAAAAGCGATGCTGTCGTCCGTCGTGCATGATAATGTGATGTAGTTGGTACCACGAAAATTCCTTACTTCTGCAAAACAAAACGTAAACATAAGCAGGTACGTGTGCCTACTCTATAAAAAGAGGTTTCTTTACCTCATATTTGATTTGAACTGTATGGTGACGGTGACTATTGACCAAGGGCACTTTAATACTTTAATGCGTTCCCGTTTTGTTACCTTTTTATTTCTCCTTTTGTTAGAGGAATAGTACGCAAGAGGAAACGGAGATAAAAGCACATTTCGTTACAAGCGTCTTTTGCTGTCATCATTTTCGGTAAACTAAAAGCCGACTATAAAACTCCAGTAAAAATTCACCATAAAAGCTATTCCCCATGATAACTTTACCCCAAAATAGGGAGAAAGGCGCCAGACTGCACTTATTACTGTCAGTTGGACCATGCTTACATATTATTACAAAACCAACCAGTAATAGTACATACAAAACTCGTTAGTGAGAGGAAAAGGAAGAGGAAAAAATATATGTTCTTGTTGGTTGTGCATGAATTACTTGAACAGCGCCTTTTCTTAGGGTTTATGTGTGCGTAAGAAAAGCACTTTTCAGTATTAAGCCGGAGTTTCATTTAACTTGTCTGTTTACGTGCAGTCTTTCTTCTGTTCGATTCTGTTTACTCACACAGGAAAATATGGCATTTTTATTATTAGGTGCGAACCAGTTAAACTGGTTAGTAAAGGAAAGTTTCATTGTAAAAGGAGGAGAAAAGAAACTTTTTCTGCTTTTGACGAAGGCATAGGTGACATGCAGACATCACGCAGACAGCAATGGTTAGTATGAGTGGAACATATAAGTAACACCTACGGTGAGCACCCAGTCACCCATTATCATCCTCATGGTTTGTGTACGATGATATATATGTGCATAATAAGTGTCATGTGCTGTGCGGCAATAGATCTATTGTGGTTACGAATCCCCCGGTAGATACTGGATACAAATATCTAGAGATGTACCTCCGATAATCTAGCAGTGTACACAGAGCACACACTGCACATAAACGTAACTACATTTTTTTTATAATCCTGGCAACACATGCACACACGTCATTGCACTAATGTACGTTACCATTGCGTTATAACCGCTGTCAAAGGTTTTTTTCCTGGGGACACAACAGAACGAAAGCAGCCCAGGGAAAAGTGCACGGGTCGTTAAAAGAATGTCGCGTTGCTTTGTGTATAATGGTTGTTCAAGTAGGAGCACCTCCACCACCACAGGCAGACGCTTGAGAATATTTATAAAACAAGTATATAGTGCTATAGTTGGGAGAGTATATATGAGGATGCTATGATTGTTCACTTTTTGTGTGCTCCAGAGTTGTTTGTCCAGTTTTCTCTCTCAACAACTTATCCACACTAGAGTACACAATACCGTTGCTGTGGGCGGCAGGGTAACTGCTTACACACATATTATGTAGTGGCGGCGGCGTCGGCAGTGGTGGTGGAGCTGTTGGCGTGCACGCAACTCATTGTCATAATGGGAAGGAGCAACATGGGAAGAATATCATTATGTTTGATGTTCACCTCTCATCATCATGAAAATGATGACAATGGCTGTGAAAAGAATTACCTACTCGAAGTTAAGAGAGAAAAAAGAAACAAAAAAGGGACTTATTAAAACAACAGCATTTATATAGGGACGTCTATAACATATTAATGTGAAAGTAGATCGGCATACATATTTTAATACGCTCACGTGTGTGCATGTATTTTATATTTGCTTCACACAAAACTCATTGTCATGAGAGAAAGTAGAAGAAGAAGTGACTCTCAACGAGGATGAAAGAGCCTGGTAAAACTCATATTATAATTGTAATAATGTGTCTGTGGAGGATGTCTGCATTCGTGTGGAGTATCATGATAGTCGTTAGTGGGACATAAATTACTTATATTCTCTGGTTAAATGGACACGTTTAATAGGAGAACTACATGCGTTTGCATGTAAACATTTCTACTTGAAAAATGGAAACGTTTTGTCATTACATGTTTGTATACTCGTACAACGATGCTGCTTTAACCCGATATTAAAATAATATTTATTAGGAAAAATACTAATGTGGATATGACATATTATTATGCAATTTCGATGATCATGTTTAGCATGCTCGTAATTTCCTCTGTTTCCCCCTTTTATTCAACAACGTCAGCGAGGACGGCATGTAAATAAGAGGAAGGTGGAGTGGACGTATAGGAAATATCAGCGGAATTCTGTAAGGAGTAAGTGGTCTTGGTATGTAGGTATGTATTTGATATTCTGGAGAAAAACTAATAATACAATCAGCATGAAAGGTATTTTGTTAGATATGCGTACTTGTGAATAAAATTTTCTCTCTCGTTCACTCTCTCTCTGTACAGTAAATGGAAAAACTACTTAAGCGTTTATACTTTCATATGAGCCCGCACAATACGGAATTCATGATCTGTCCGAATTATTAAAGAGCTTTCAACTTTATAAAGAAAGTTGGTTTCCTCACGATGATGCTTTTATTGTGAATCGGGCTCTTTTGATCGCTAGTCAGAGTAAAATTCAACTAATATACAACATGAAAAGGGCGATTGTTGTCCAGTGCCACTACTCAATCACTCGTGTTGAATATTTACGGCGAACACAACGAGCATCAAAAATTGTATTTTAAATCTCGTCAAATCAGCCACTTGTCGTATTGTATGGTTGGTTGGTAGAATGACCATCTTGTATTTCATTTCACGTTCGGTTTCTTTAAATATCAATAACAGATCCGAAGTGGACACGAACAACAAAACGAGCTGTCTGATAGCAAGGAGTATATCTTAATATTCTGGCGAGTGTCCTCTTTAGTTAATCATTTGGAAAATAGATGCATATATATACTGTGTAATGTCTCCTCTTTTCACTATTTTCTCTTCGTAGCCCCTTCTCTTGAAATATTACTTGTTAAAAAAGAGAAATTTCAACATTGGCTTTTTGTATTGTTTTATCAAATCTATGGCATGTCGTGCGGCTTGTAACGACAAGAGCCTAATTTCAATAAAAACGAGAAAATAATTTTGAAATGCTGTGTTGACCTGTATTCACATACGTACATACTGTGTAAAGTATAAACTACCAGTGAATTGCTCGTAAAAACGAGAAAATAATTTTGAAATGCTGTGTTGACCTGTATTCACATACGTACATACTGTGTAAAGTATAAACTACCAGTGTATTATTTTAGTAGCGTATTCAGGTAGAATTATAAGAATAGAATAAATCAAACTTTAAAATGGGTTTCATCATAGCCTATTTCCTACAGCAGGACAGCATACATGTAAAAATGTGTATTATCTGTACAGATATATTATCTATGTTGCTCGTACGATAGCTTTCACCATGCTTCGGGTACATGTATTTTTCAGCATTTACTTTACTTCTACCACATTTGTTTTAAACTTCCGTTCGGGTTAAGATACGACGGAACCTTTTTTAAAACAATGTATGCATTTTACACTCAGGCATTCTTACATATGTACGTACGCTTCCAGATTACAAAAAAATCGACAGAGAAGATAATATGCCACAGGTCGCTCAGCAATTGGTTCGTCCGTCAGCACCGACTAGCTTTGTGCTTATTCTTCCTTCCTTTATACTTTATTCCAATATCCATTATTTTTCTTCGAAACATATTTTATGCATGTATAACGAACCATGAATATGTCATTATGGCAGATTACTTTTTTATGCATGTATATTGAAACCTGGATGAGGATATACGTTCAATGTAAAAAAACACTGACATGATTGTGTTAAACTGCTTTTAAGAACAAGGATTTAAAACAACGGGCAAGTGAAAAGCTAAAAAGCAACAGTTTTTCCCTTCCTCATACATGAGCATCCGTTCGAAAGTTTTTTCTCTGTGTGCTTTCACTTTTAACTCTAGTACTTTTTTCATGATACATCAAACAAACCCGACCAACGGGCTTTATATATGCATATATATTTATACAGGCATCCAAGCAAACATTAAGAATACGGGAAGGGAAACAGCAAACCCGTGTGAATAGTTTACATTGTACCCTGCTATACACTATATCTCAGGCACACTCACACACCAGTTGCGTACAGTTGTATGATTTGTCTTACAAGAAAATTTCTCCCTATAAATAGGTAGGCCTGTCAGTAGACTTTGATCAGTTTGCAACAGTCCTCTTACGAGTTTACTGCCTCTACTTCCTCTCCGCATCTTTTTTATCAACAGTTCGTATACTGTTACCCTAAGCAATGCATATCGCATAGTCTTTGGTGTCGTTGTTGTTGCTGTTGTGTATGGTCTCATAGCATCCAAAAGAGACGTTAGTCTAAACAGGAAAACTATCAGTGAGTGACTGCGCGCGAGAAACTGTATTGTATAATACCTTCGTACTTCTGCTGGCGTTTAATCTTTCTAGAAAAGCCGGTCTAGCGCAGAGAACAAGTTTACAAAGCATCAAATTGCCATCTCAGAAGATTTTCCGTTCTGCCTCAACTCACATGAAAAAAATTATTTCTCTTTTCTTTTGTTGCTCGCAGACGTTTCCAATAGGCAATCTGTATAGTTATATAGGAGAACATTTATATAACTTGCTGCTCAGAAAGAAGGCCCAAGGCAGGGTGGTTGTTGACAAAGAGAAAAGAGAGAGAGAGAGCAATAATAGCAGCGAGACAAGAAAAAAGGCGAAGCTTTGAAAGATCTTTAATGTTAGTATCAACAGTCCCCAGTGAACGAAGGAATTAAAGTTTTTAATGGGCATGTACGTAGGTACGTATAGACAAGAGGGGAAAGCAAGACACAGTGACAGAGGCTCTCGTTCGAGGAGCAAAAAGCAATAATACCAAAACACTACTACTAATAGAGATAGGTCTAGCAGAAAACGTCGTTCATTCCGCACATACACACATACGTTTGAACCCACGTAAAACTAGACAAAAAAGAGCGGCTTAAAAGATATTACACCTTCTCCATTCTTCCGCTTCCTTTCTCTTTTGTTGCTGTCGTTGTCTCTATTCCCTCTACAAGCACTGAACTGATAGGCAGGAGTATCCGACTTGTAGGCAGTTATATATAGTATATCGTAGTCGCAGTTGGAGATGATATAACAGCTCTCTGTGTGTATTATTATCCTCGCAGCAACCGACGTTCGCAACAACACCAACACAAAACACCTTTAGACTAGACCTGCCATCAGAGCAAGAGAGTGCGAATATATTAATGTGAATTGTTCAGTACAGACAGGAGTCCACCGTGTGGCGCAATGGCTCTCCTTTGCCTTCTGTGATCATCATCATTACTCTCGGCTAGTCGTTGCCGTTGTTAGGCTTGTAAGTTCCCTTATTTGTATACTTACGCGTGTTACTATCAACGTTCACAGAGAAAGAACCCAGCGAAAGTAAACGGGGAAAAGGAGAATTCGTCTGCTGCTAGTAAGTAAAAATACTCAGCTTGGTCGTTGTCTTAAGTACGTGTACTTTAACGTTTTCTTCGCGTAGCAGCCGCGGTGTGGTGAAGAAACGCTGTGAAAATCATTTTATGGGGGGTGCTGGTACTGTTTCCTTTTGTTAATACCCTTTTCGGGGTCAGACTCCAGAGTTTATTACGAACCGTTGTGTATATAGTAGTATGTGGTTGGTGGGCATGTTCATGTGTGTAGTTGCTGGTTTCTATATTGGACGTGTGCTTAGGTATATTATAGACATATATAATCGCAGTTGTGGCGAGACGAGAAGAAATTTTCATTCAACTCACTCTCACTTGGCCCTCTAACGATAACATCGTAAGTACTTTCGTTTTAAGTACTGGGTATCTGTTCTTGATATGCGTGTATGTCTTGGTTTATACAGGTTGCTGCTGCCACTACATGTTCTGTGCAGTTAATACGAGTAAAAGCATATTATTTTCCTTTCCGCTGGCTACGTCTGTAATAATACACAGATACGCTCACTTTCTAGTGTTAGTTTTATAATAACAAATGTACTTTTTATTTGCACACGCTTCTTCCCAAATAAAATCTTTTAGTTTCATGTGCTTACGCGCTTAAGACGGGGAAGTGAAAGTCGCAGAAACAAGAAAGGAAATATAGAAAGTTTCTCTAAAATTATTTTTTTGTTTGCATGATGAAGAAGACACGCTTGAATGTATACATTATGTAGCGAGAAGTCTGGAAAAAATTAAACTTTACCTGTAAACTTTACTTCACGTTATCAGTTATGTTTTATATGAGCATTGCTGTATGTAACATATCCATGAAATTTTAAGTTCAATATCATTATTTTACGGGTTCATTAGTTAAAGTTAAACGTGCAACTACTGCGCTATTATGCTTTGTTTAAATAAAAAATAAATAAAACTTTTCATAGAAAATGTGAGAGTCAATTATAATTAACTCTGAGCTATATAAATACTTGAAACATAATACTGAAGGAACTGAGCCGGATATTACTGTTGGACGTAATCTGATACAGATAAGCAAAAGGGTTGTTTGTGTTCTCCCTACCGGTAGTTTTTTGGCATTTGTGACAGCATAGGTACATACAGGATTGTTTATATTTCAAGATAAATAACAGGGCATTCCATTTTCTACAATTGTACGCTACATATTACATTCTCAGAGAAATTTATACAAAAATGTGATTACTTCTGTTGTATTTTCTGTTTATTAATGTGTTGCTGTCCGGTAGGTACATGTGGTCCCACAACCCATTTCCGGTCACAACAAGCTTTTATTCCAAACGCAGAAAGCAAGGAAGACATCTTAGAAAGGAGGGAAATGGAGCAAGAATCTACATTTGGCGTGGAGACAAGGACGAGAGTGTGGAGGTATGAGCCAGGCCCATGATCAGCAGCTCCCTTCAACAAGGCCCAACTATAAAAATCCGTGGAGCCACAATATTCTAAGAAACCCTATCTGGAAGACTAGTGATTTAGTTGTTTCTTTCCTATAAACAGCAAGTCACTAGACTTTCCTTATTGTGTTTTCTTAAATGCAACAAATGAGGCTACAATATATTTGAGCGATATAAGACCGAACTTACACAGACTGTATTCTCAAGAAGACCAATGTTTGAACAGCATGATTGACGGTATCTACGCCCAGAGGAAACAGAAATATGGTAAGGCTTTTGACTGTATAGTACTGTAAGCATTTATCCATTTTATTTCTCCTGCTGAAAATTCAACGTTATTAATCCCGGGCCTGGATTGCTTACGCTTTCATATTAATTATTGAGGCGCCATGTATTTGGAGGGCATCTTTCTACCTGTTGAGATTGTCCAAGGGAGGTAAAAGCATAATTTATACCGTAATCGATAAAACCCCAAGAAAGTGTTAAATTATTTTGAGAACCGTCAACTGCGTCAA
>JAHZNE010002337.1:0-10459 GCA_027744055.1 Callyntrura sp. NNG-2020
TGCACATCGTATTTTTACTTGCATCTAAAACAGTTTGATGTTTATAGCGATGCCTATTCAATTCAAGATTTTGGGCGGCGGTATACAAACGCCACACACACACATACATATACATACATGGATACATGTATAATATAACAGGGCTTTCTTTCAAAAAATATTGCCGTATTGAAGGTCCAAGTGAAGGCATACTTGTGTGAGGGCCAACGTATAGATTTTTAATAGAGGAGAGCATGTTAAAAGGGGAAAACAGAAATAAACGGTTGGTCACCTTCTTTCTTTCTCCTTCCCCATTCTCCATTCAGATTTTTGGTCTCATTTCATCATCTCGTCATTAGACTCACTCATGGTGTGCACACATCGACGGATAAAAAAATGTATATACACAATTTTTGAAGCGGGAGTGTGTGTGTGTGTCCCTGTCGGGAGAGTAAAGTGGTTTCATACATAGTTTCTACACAGAACGCTACTATCATTATTCCTGGATATACAACAGCATTATAATAGGATTTACTCATCGGATCATTTTCAGTTCCACACAAGCACACCCGAAAGAAAGGTAATCTTTGTGCTACTTAAGCCTAATTTAAGCTAAACATACCGATTTGAAAACCTATCGTCTGTTTAATATTGAGTTGATTGTATGTAGGTACACAAGTAAATTTTATGATATTGTAAGTAAATACTTTCCTCTTTTCTAATGGCGATGGAACGCCGCCAGTGTAAAAGCTGTCTTTTATTGGATAAGCAATAACGATCAGGGTAATACATCAGGGTAATACATATTTTAATGAATTGAAGGAAACATCCGGGACAGCCATATGCACGCAGTACGTTTTGCTAGTTGAAAAAAAGACACAGAAAATTAACAGTGTGGGGAGTGGGAACGCACACACTCACTCACACACACATCATTTCTTCTATAGCCAATTACCAAACAACCGCAAGAAGCTTTTTAAGGCATAAAAAAGTGTACCTCCTTCCTGTGCGAGAAGCAGTAGAAAACTACGTACATCATTTTATGGGTTTTTGCATGGCACTGTCTTATTATTATTACTTTTTGACTATTTTTTGCAGACGTTTGCAAAAAAACTGCTTTTCAGCAACCACTGCCTTGCTAAAAAAATCTGCATGCACAAACACACACACATACAAACAAGCATATAGACACAGGCGGAATTTTGACATGATATAGAACAGCAGTCAATTTTTGCAGACGTTCTGCACAAAGTATGTAGGTAACTGTGTTCCTCCAACTTGATATAATTCTGCTGACGATCATCATGATCATCATTGTCATCTCATGAGAACATGAGCAGAGGGAAACTGCTCAGGCTATTTCTGTCCTCCGCAGCAGTGGCAGAGCAGTAAACATGAAGCGGCTTAAAGTTGTTAGCAATACGACATGTATGTATAATGCATACATACATACACACCATATACTCCACAACTGTTTTACTTTTACTCAATCCGTTTTTATTCTTGTTGTGACATAAATACACATTTTCGCGTGGTACACACGACGCGGCGACACACTCAAATATATTGCATGCTTTCAACTTGTTATTGCTACTATTAGATTAGGATACGGTTACCACCATCATCACAGAACGACTTTCCTTCTCTACGGCATATATTATTAGCTTCACACAGACTGCAAGCTATTTTTTTCTCTTATTTTAGCGGAGACTCTAGGTACATTTGTATATCTCTCCATATAAACGACTCCACGGTACATAATGCCATCATCATTCTCGAACAGCAGCAGCATTTTTAAGTAGTGTTACCTCCTCCAAGATAAACAAGAGCGCGACGACCAAGAAAAACACACACATACACACACACTCTCTCTCTCTTTCTCCCTCTCACACGTTTGTGTCCTTTGCACCGCTCCGCACTATCTCATCGATGTGAGCTGGTTGCAAAATGCCGGTTTTTTACAAGTTAATGTCGACCAGAGAGACCTAACCTAAATGCACCCAAACCATCCATCTCTTTACTACCACTGTGTAATTCCTTTGCTACTTCCACCCGTATCATTGTGCATGCTATTACGATGGATGCTCTTCGTCCTTTTGGCTTTTAAAACCGTTTGAACAGGTCTTTCCCTCTGCCTGTATAACAAACATATTTCTTTTCGCTAGTTGACACCCCGGAAAAGTCCTTCGTCTCTTTTTTCTCTTTGTCCGTAAAGTGATGTCGATCTAATCCTTTTGATAAGAGGAAGAAAAAGCGTTCAAATGCATAGCACGCATAGTTATTCGACATTTGTTTGCAATAGATACATACTTTTCTTTGCTATTTCTATCGAATCGGTAATGTGAAAGAAAAAGAGAGAGAAAAATATAGAAAAAACGGATGGTTAGTTTTGTGAATTGCTGTGTGTCCCTCAAGAAAAACAGTGACTCATTTGACAGTGAGTGAGCAAGATAGCGAGAGAGAGAGAGAGAGAGAGAGAGCAGATCGGGTCGTTAGATTTAGCGTTGCAACTTGTAAGCATTATCGTCATTTTTATCATCGGTTGAGATCTCAGCAGAAGTATTCGTGCTTCCTCAACCGATTTATTATTCTCATCTGGCATATCCCCCAGCAGCCTTGCTTACAAAGACCGTATTATTATTATCATCATCACCATCACTTTAACATATCAGATCGTGCACCGTCATAAATATAGGGACAGCGTGTCAAGAAATAAAACGACAAGGAAGAATATTTTGAAAAAAAATCCTATTTTTTTAGTGAAGGCCAAACGCCAATTCTGAGCCAAAGCAAGAGAAAATTAGGAACACCGGTGGACAAAAATCTCATCATAAAACGTGTCGCGAAATACAACAGCAGCAAAGTAGTGGTGTTTACCTTATAATCGCTTATTTATAAAGTAATTTATTATCATCATCGCGTTTCTCATAAAGCATCCCCACCCCCCGTAATGTCCCAATTTTATATTGACTATATAGCGCATGTTCATGAATGATATGACATGGTCAAAATAGCCATAATAATAATAATAAGCAACATGCAAAATTATGTCCACAGGAGAAACCAGGACAAGCCGGAAGTTTGATGGGATTTTGTTCTGTTGTCGTGCCGAAAAGTAAACGGAAATAGTACACCATATAGTGAAGCAGTGTGGCTATTATTTGTTGCAGTTTTTTAGAGAAAAAGCAGCAGCACCGGTAACACCCTGTCATGACATCATAAAAAACGACACCGCTGCGGTGGTGATGCGATGACGATGATGACGACGGCAACGATCTATGTCGGCGATCAAGATCAAGGGAGAACCTAAAAAGCAAGCTAATATTCTCAGTCATTCAAATCATGATGATGGGTGTGTAGATTAATAAACAGTGAGGGTGTGCGTCTATTTTGGCTTCTTTTACGACTATGTATCATCCTCCTTCTTCAACCGTAAAATATGCGTTCAAAACTGATTAGGGAAAAGTGATAAAGCAAAACAAGAAGAGAAAGCGTACATATAGGTGGCAAAAATATTTTGCAAAAAAAAACGTTCTCTCCCTCTCCCTCTCTGGGTCTGTATGTGTGTGTGTGTGTGTGTGAATAGAAATAGCTGCTGCAGCAGCAGCAGCATCGTCGTCGTTGTCGTGAATCATGAAAGCAAAATAAAATAAAGGCATGTCGTGTTTGATTTTCCTGACGTTCCTGCCACCGCCACTGCTGCTGCTGGATGTTTGCCTACATACACAGAAATAAAAACGCTACTACTTAACACTCCTACAAAACCATTTTTATTACTTTAGTGGCGTTCCTTCTACGTTCGATCACCGTGATCACGATCAAAGTCAATTGTTCAAGTTGCAGTTTTTTTGCCATCTCCTCCTTCTCCTGTGTGTGTGGACGAGTGTAAATGTGGCTACAGCAATAATAGTATGCATTAGTGCACACACACACACAGGTCCTGTGTGTATTTTCTCCAAAAAGGAAAAAGAAAATAAAAAAACGAGTCTGCAACAACAACGGCATCCTACCCCGCCAGTTAGTTTGACACCGGGAGAAAAGCGGTACATGGAGGAGCTGCGCTTTCATGTGAGAAGAGAACAATAGCCAGTGCGAGTACAAGGACAATGGTGCTGGCTGCTGCTGCTACTGGTGCTAGTACGGCGGTGGCAGAGAGTTACTTACTTAAATAATGGTGTATGAAAAGTGGTGTTTGGTAGCAGTGATGGTGCTAGCGTGATTGTAGAAAATTGATGCAGTGAAAAAAGTACACCAGCAAAATATATCATCCAATAAGACCAAGAAGAAATGGCAAGTACCACCACTAGTACTACGGCAGCTGCTTATTTTACTAACGACACACACCACTGCTAAAGGAACGGAGTCCTTGAAAAAAGTAACGATCACACGAAGAGAAGAAGAAAAAAAGACGACCGTGATATGTGTGTTGTTGTATGATATCCTTCGTGGACGATGCATGCTTGTTGGTTGATGGGTGAAGGCGAAAAAGCAATATCTGAAAAGTGGTAGGGAGACTTATTGAAGAGAGAGAGAGAGAGAAAAAAAACAAAGTTATAAGGAGGAAAGAGGGGAGAAAAGGCAGACTGAAGTAAAAGTCAAGGAAATTTGTGCCTTTCTTCTTTATTTTTGTGTTCCTCATCGCCCTCCTCTCTCTCTTCAGACTTGTTTTTCTTCTAGTTTCAACACAATCAGTTTCATTTAGATTTTTTTCTCATTGCATGCATAAAGAAAAGACGGAAGAAGGAAATGGCATAAAACAGTAACATATATCGTAATACCGACGACGACGACGACGACGTTGCTTTTTGTTTCGTGTGGTAGTGACGGTTGTTGGTTGCTCACTGAGAGAGAAAAAATATTATTGCTACCTATATTGTACACAACAGCACAAAAGCCGCTGGTGCTGCTGCTCCTGCTCCTGCTACCACTTAATAAATATTATGCAGAAAAAATTACGTGAAAAGAAAGATGCAGGAGGATTTGAGTAGCACGAAAAGGTTTATGTCTGCAAAAAGTGAAAGAGACTGACTACCAA
This sequence comes from Callyntrura sp. NNG-2020, assembly GCA_027744055.1. Lineage (NCBI taxonomy): Eukaryota > Metazoa > Arthropoda > Collembola > Entomobryomorpha > Paronellidae > Callyntrura > Callyntrura sp. NNG-2020. Next base: position 5,015 of record JAHZNE010002337.1, read on the forward strand.
ATACACACGCTGCTCTTACTCAGACGCAACGAGATTTTTTATACTGGAAATTCGACGAAATAAAAAGTGGTGCCTTATAAAAACGGTGAAGGAAATATTTGGAGCGTGAAAAGTGAGATTAAAAAATAAACTAGCTTTTTTGAACAAAATTGGCTGCTTTGGATTTCATTTGGATAATTTCATCTTACAACCGTACCCGGTGGCATCATGAACGGATTCGGCTGATTTTTTTTCGGGAACCGACTTTGTTGTGTGGTGGTGGTGGTTGTTGTTGTTGTGGTGCCCTATTGCTATTGTGAATGAGGATGAGTTGGATGGAAACGTAGTGAAATCGGAAAGTGAAGGTGAATGAAATGGTACGGTGGGGTAGTGGAAACAAGCACCGCAAGCTTAGCAGTGGTAGTTTCCTGGAAGAAAAAATTGGTCATTGTCGTCGTGATGATCTTCAATGGTGTCATAAAAATCCTCCTCCCTACAATTATGGTGGCGTCTGCACGCTATTGCTGTGGTAGCTGATAAAGGAAAAAGTGTAGAGGTAGGCGGTGGTGGCAAAACAAAATTTTCTGTGCGGTGGCGGTGTCTTGCGTGACACGACACCCCACACATACAAATACACACACGACTCAACAAGGAAAAGTCAAGTACCGGCCGCAACAGAGTGGTCAATATTTTGGGGCAAAAGGGCAACGGATAGGATAGGAGGGTATAACTGATGATTAATCCGTGCTTTTGCTGCTCCGCTGAAGCAGGCGTTTATATTCTACTCTTTTTTAATCTTGTAAGTAATATTGAATATGTATGTCTTCATTCATTTGAAGACTTGTTTACAAAATAGAAAATTACACCACCGGAAGTGGGATCAGAAATATCTCAAATCGTAAATGGGCGCTTTCATGGCAGTAGTAATTAAACTATGTTGTGATTTTCTGGTTTTTATAGTTATATTTTGCCGGATGCGTCATATTTGGTGTTATATTTTCTGCTTGGACCATTACAGTCGCCTTAGAAGACTCATATCCATTAGGTAAGTAGAAAAGAGGAAGAACCTCAGAAAAAAAGTAAAATTGTTTGTTTCGTGTTGTTGTTTTTCGCGTCGTCGTCTATGCCCCTTTGCCGTCTTTTCGAAGTCGTTTACATAAACAGTTGCTTCTCTTATCGCTCATTCGTAATAAATTGTTTCGTAGAGAGCATAGTCATTTTATGGGAAAATTTTTGGCATAATATTGTCTTGGATCGACACGAAATTCTACTACACTCTAGGAACCAGGAACACAGTGAATGAATAGATGATGATGGCATGAAAGTTACAGAGGATAGAGATTTTTGTGGTCTTAGTCCAGTTGTTGCTACACATTCTCATTCAAATCCATCTAAATGTAGTGTTTCGAACCGATGCGAATGCGAAATCAAATGAAGGTCGTTGCCTTGTTTCTGTCGTTTTGTTCAAAGCCCCTCTCTGGCCTGAGTTGAATTTCCCTTGCTTCTTCGTATTCGTTGTTGTATCAGTTGTAGTATGGCTTTTGACGAGGATAAGGCAGTCAAGAAGAGGAAAGCGAGAAGTAGATACGAAATGAGTAGCACAAAACCAGCATGCCATTTCTACGTCACTGCCAAAAATATTTTCGCTGTCATGCTTTGTTTCTCTCGACTCTCTTGATTCGATAAAGCAATTCAACAATTCAAGAAATGTGCACATGCTTTATTAGTTGAGTAGGCATAAAATAAAGAGAGAGAAAATCTATATATCACCGCAAGAGAAGATAGAAAAGGGCTCTGAAAGACGAAATTGTGGAAAATAAAGTTGTAAAATACTGCGCTAGAAGTATTCTCTATCGGTTCTGTCATGCACAAACATTAAACACGTTTTTACATCCACCAACCAGATAATCGTGCCTATTGATTTTGGTACATATGCAATATGCTCTAGAGCTAACCAACCAAATACATAAGCTGTATATACGGTTTCTCAAAAAAAATATGCATGCATTGTGAAAATTTAATAATAAACGAACATAAATTACTTCAACAGGATGAAAACGATATTTTTTCTCTTGCAGGTTACCGAGCAGTTAATTTAGTGATATGGATCACGTTTGTGATCTATTTTGCAATCGAAGTATTCTTAGGTTCGCATCTTCTCTCCGCTGTCAATCGTGTAAGGAGAAATAAATGATCAAGATTCCGTTTGTCTTTGCGAAAGTAAAAGTATGTTAATTAGGACAGTCAGCGGGTTTACCGACGTTTATGTTGGGTTCACTTGTCTGTTCCCTACAGAGTGATAACGCAACAGAATTCCGTCACTGGGTAAAAATCCGTGTGGTCGTCCTTCTATTTATCGCACCAATCGTCTGCCTTCACGCATACATTCACTATGGCGTGCTTGAGATTTTTGTCATCTGCGTTGTGGCCATCTACCAAGTTTACTACGTTTGGGTCGTCCAATATTACGCTTATGAGCTTGACATCGAGCTGGAATCCGATTCCACAGGAATTGGGGATGGCACTGCTGGAGCAGTCACTGGCAGTAAGGCATGCTGATGAAAATGAGAAAATAACGCATTCACTCAATAATAATCGCAATGGTTCCCTTTTTCTTTCCCAGTCGTTCCTCTTCCTGAAGTTCCTATCAACCTCATTCCTACAATCCTCCTCCTTTCTTTCCCCACCTTCCCTTTTATTCTGTACAACGTCTCGTCATTATTACTATTACTATTATTATCATAGTTTTGAGTTTTTTAGTGAATCCAATGTCCGTCTTACGATCATGTTGATGATGGTGATGATGATGACGATGAGCCGTCCACTTCCTCCTCTGGTACCGGATACAGTTCCAATTCCAATAGTAGTTTTCATACTTCTTCTACCTTCTTTTATTACTCCTCCTTGTCTTGTTTCTCTTCTACCGATACCAAAACCAATACAACTACTTCAGCTCTTACCGTTTCTACTACTGATCATGCTAGGGAACAAATTCTACTTCCAGTACTGTAAGAAAGTTTTAATGAATATTTCTATTATATTATCATTATTATTATCCTAAAAACTATTCTGATGATGATACCATCACCATCACCTTGTCCTTTATTATCACCATCATGCTCACCGTCACCCACCACTATCGTAAAAAAAGAATGAAAAATAACCATAAATAAACATAACGTAATTATATAATATCCATATGTGTAGACGCTAATTAATTAAACTCCAATGTACCACGAAGACAATTAAGAAACACGGTCTATTAAAACTGCAATTTATTATATTTACAAGTAAAGAATTAATAATTATTACAATAACCTATTTATTTGAGGATTTGAACAAACAAATGTGCATGCCTGCAAGAAGATATAATAACTGTGCTGCTATAATTAATTACCCGTGTGGGGACGAGAAGCCTTGAAGCCTTAATGGAAAGTGCTCCTTGATTAACTCTTACAAACTACATAATTTATAAACTTTCTGCGAACTAATCATTTCTTAAATGAAACTGACAAAATTTTAAGGTTACCTGATAGGAAGGAATACCCCAAAAATAGTAGAGGACGACAGACCTACATTAATTAATTGACATTTTTTCGCGATCCACTCAGAGAATGCTCACGTTTGTTTACACATACAAAAATATACAAACTATTTATATTATCTAGTGTCATAATACAACTACTATACAACACCACCAGCTACATTTAAGCAAAACAAATTAATATTAAAAATATACATTGTATATTATTATTACATACCATACATATTATATCCTCAAAAAAAAGTGATAAAAAATTTATTTTAAAAATGTCTGTAATCTGCGTACTGTATAAACTACAATGCATGGTATTACCTCTTAAGGTAACAGTATAATAGGAAACAACTTAATCGTAGCTTAAAATGTAAAAATGCGAATTACACTTATTACTATAAACAATACTATTATTACATATAGTAATAATTACATCATCGTATTGACTTAAATTTGTATAACTTTAGCGAGCTCAGCTACCTAAATACATACCTATGAAAATAATCATCATAAAGTACATCTACTACATGACATGCCAATAGATTACTTAGATTAATTTAGTATAGTAGTACGTTTAGAATAATACAATCAATGGCTAAATAATAATTAACAGTTTATAGCGAGAGCAATAAATAGTTTGCTATTTACTTACGATGATGTATGTTGAAAAGCAACAAGCAAAAGTACGTACATACTACTATACTACTTAAAAATAATCCATTTATAGTCAATCAGCCAACGGCACACACAAATGACATTAATCCAATTTGCAAGAATCTCTCTGCTATTTTATGAAGGAAAATGCATATCAGATTTTAAACACTTTTAAATGATGTAAAAAAAATTTAAACTAAATGCGTGTGTAGCTATAATAAAAATAAAATTATTTAAATCATTGAGTAAGGAAGAGAGAGGCTTAATACAGAAAACTTTACAATAGTAAATATATATATATGTTATATAACAATTTGTGTAAAACTTGATGAAAGACATTTCAGAGATGAAAAACACCACATGTGCATTAAATTATACGTAGTGTGTAGAGACAAAANATATATATATATGTTATATAACAATTTGTGTAAAACTTGATGAAAGACATTTCAGAGATGAAAAACACCACATGTGCATTAAATTATACGTAGTGTGTAGAGACAAAATTATATACTTACCTACCAGCTATACATAATAATAATATTAATAATAAAGCAAGACGTACTATGTGTAAAATAAACCGTTTAAAAACGACAATGCCATCATCATCATCACCCTTCTCAAGTTTTTCTTTAATTAATTATAAACGCAAACTTTACATTTAACAGCAAAATTATTGTTCTTTGGTATTATTAACGCGGGAGACAAATAATCTACATTTTTTAAAATTTCGTAAACAAAGTGTTAAGAAAATTGCATCATCGAGCGGGTTGCTGAAGGGCAGCTCGCGTAGGTCTCTGCGTGACATAATGCACCGTATTTGTCAGGTTTGTTGAATTTACGTTTTCGCGGGTGGCGGCCGCGAAATTCAAAATTGACATTCATAATTTTCCCCAATTGCGATTGATTGATATGCAATTATTATTATTACTTCGATTTGATTAATTCTAAGATATTTTTGTTTTTATGCACCTCTTGTGTTCGATTACTTTACGTTCTGTTATATAGAAAAAATAATTTTTGTTTGTAATAATTAGAAACTGTTGATCATTGTCGACGATAAACTACATACAAATAAAAAAATTAAATATTGGGAAATTCATGCATTTACTTGGCAGATTTTGTCAATCAAAGTATGCGTGCTTTTTAAAACGATGATATGATAATTGATGACTGGGAAATAATTGAAAATGTTCTGTTGATAAATAAGGAGTTTGTTTTTATTCATATTGTAATTTTTACCAGTATTAAATGATAAAATACGAAAAGTAAACATT
>JAHZNE010002339.1:0-21961 GCA_027744055.1 Callyntrura sp. NNG-2020
ACGATTACAAGTAAATATGCAATAAAATGAACAAAAATTACCGTTTGCTGCAATAACATTATAAAAAATATATATTTTGTGCCAATGATTCCTTTGTTCGATGGTCGTGCCCCCCCCCCAAATTGGAATTCTGCGTACGCCAGTGTTGGTGGCGTTATATTTGTTAAGTACACGTGAAATGATTTTCCTACACAGTATGCCGTATGCATTATACTATCAGAAAGGAAAGGAATATCATAGTATATACGGCAAAAGTGCAAAACAAATCAAGTTGTAAATGTCATGTGTATATTGATGTAAACGTAATATAATTAAATTGTAAAAGTGTGGCAATTGCATTTCATTTTTTGTGTTCTGAAAATTATATTCTTACATTGCATCTACTCATACATAGAAGATTACATCGTGTTACGCTCCATCTGAAACAAATTAAAAAAAGTTTACATTAAACAATATTTTATTTAAATATTAAGTCTAAGAATACGTGATCGATATTGTTGAACGGGGGGGGGCGTATTTATACACTGTCAACGATAGGTTTTAGTAGAGAAAAAACCTGACGTTTATTGCTTATTTATATTCCAAATAAATGCATATCCCTAATCCATAATCCGTACATCTTTATTTTGCATCTTCCCACCTACTTATTCTTATGTATTTCCGCAATTTATTAAGACAGATATATGTCTAACCACATTGTTATTTTAGTTTCACGTTCAAAGCTATGTTGATCTGACCTGACCAATTTACTTTTCTCATTCATCTAAATATATTGACACCCCTTTGGATACTTTCAAGTCAACGTTGGTCACATTGAAATTTAAGCGGCAGGCGATACTGCCTTCAATGAAAATAGCATCAGTTGTTGTTCTGGAATGATAACTATCAAAGTACAAGTTTCATGATTCAGTCAACAATACGATAAAAGAATGGAATGTACACAATACTATAAGCTTTATGTGATTGTGGTTTAATTATTCGTGTTTGATCTGAATGCCCCAAAAAGCTACCGGATTAAAACTTTTGCTTTCATGTATTCCGACATGTCAGAACACAAAGACATTTCATTTTACCCTGCAAATACACGCCTCAATCGTTCAGCAATTTATAAAAAATAATTTTGACATATGCAATGCTGCTAGTTAGTTTGTTAATTACGAATTCTTCAGGCAGACCACAGGTTCGTTGGTACAAAATATCAAATACTCCTTAATTTCTCCATCCTTCGGGTCCTCATACTTCCCAAACCATTTCTCTAGTGCCTTGCACTGATCCCAGTGTGCCAAGGTGCAGTTTCCTCCCCATTCCTGTTGAGTTTTAATATCTTCCGGGGAGTCGAAAACCACAGGCTTGTACTCGGTAATATAGTTCGAACTGGTGTAATTCATGTTTGTAGCTTTTGTGGCGTTGGCGTCTGTTGCCATTACAGATTTTACATTTACATCTACAAGTTCAGTATTAGGAGCACTTGTAACATTCGGTTTCATATCACTATTGCTACGACTGCTTAAATTGTAAACAGCGGTAGAATAATTATCACTTTCTGTAGATACAGGTGTCGTAGTCACTATCGATTTGGAATGCGCAAAACCACACAGATTGAAAATTGCCAGTTTTATTATCAAAGCTAGTGCGATAGTGCAATTGAGTTCACAGGTTCTTTTTGCAAAAACCATTTTGTCGGATTTATTACATCATAAAATGGACAGTTGAGAATGCTCCAGATAAAATCTAAAGTCGACGCGTATTGCACCTCATTTAACCGCAAACTGGTTTATCCGTTCTTGTGACTTTCATTTTTTGTATTTCGGACGCCTGTATAAGGGTTTCACCTTGCATTACCCTGAGCTTTGCTAGTCATGTTACAAAGCAGCAGAAATAGTGACAACAATGCACTCAACTCTCATTAATGAATTAGGTAAATATATTATCCTCTTTGCGTGCTTGTCACAACAGATGGACGACATTTTTTGGCCTACGCTACGCTGGCATCGTCGCATAATTGATTCTGCTCAGTCATTACGTGAAAAGCCACAGCAAAAAAAAGTAAATAAAAATACACACAGAAATTTCATGATGTTCGTTTTTAATTGACATTAGCCTACATTGACGTTAGAAGCTCCATAATGTATGAGGTTGATTGCTGCACACTGCTTTTGTACTTCAATCAACCAAATGGCTTTTGCGATGAAAATTCCTTAACAATAAATTTCCAACTCCCGCATGCTCTCTATGAAAGTGTGTATTTTTATATCCTGTTAGAGCCGAGAAAAAATAGTGTAAAAATTCTGCAATGATTATAGATTTTATGCACATATATATAACGATACTGCACGTCCCATAATTATCTATGTACGTATCTATGAAAGACATGCTTGCACGCTTGTTTGATACAAAAAAAGTAATCGTTGCGGTATCCAGTAATTATCTGGTATGTGTCTCCGTGATGCAGCACATTGCGGGGAAATATATTGTGCAAAAAATGTTAGTCCTCTCCCTTTCTGTCTGATAAATGTACAACAGGTAAAACAAATTACATGTATGACTTAAACTGTCAAATCTTGTGCAAATATAGGTTTGCTTTTTACTTTATACACGGCAGCGATGTTTGGTTTTGTTTGTTAATGCTGAAAACCAAATAGAATTATCAACAGGGAGGAGGGAGGCGGGTTTATGCTTTTGTGTATTAATTGAACTTCCAGGTAGATATGAGCGCAAATGCAAATTTTATATTTCGCATAAGTTCTATCTGCTCCTATTAACTTTATGGATCTAGATATCGCATTGAATGATTCGAACAAAATAAGGACACAATGGAAATTCAACATTAGACATACTTTTGTGCAACTCAATTTCATAAAAGCTGATCTCATCTTTACGGGGCGGGGTGGGGCACCATTTTGAAACTAAACGCTTACAGAAAATTTGTTTTCTAAACTCCTCCACAAATTAACCAAACAGTCATGGTTTTCTACTACATTATAGCACAATGCAGTTGATAAATCAACATGCTTCTTGTGAGCTATGACATTTCCTCTCGAAACTCGAAACTAAATTGAACGCATCGCATATATCAAATAGCCACTTACGTAAAAGGAGGAAGAATGTACATATATCCAACTGCAGCCATTTTGAAAATTAAGTGTTGTGATGCATAACTAGGAGCTTTAGAGCTATTGTTTTTGTAAAATAAAGTAAGATCTTCATTTAGATTAGTTAATACTAAATCCGCAAATACAAAACTATAGTAGTGGGTATAAATACGAATAATGGTATCATGCTGAACTGTAACAAAAACAACGTGCTTTATTATTTTCCAAGACGAACGTTTTGACTGAATTTTGAGTAACTAAATATGATTGATTATAAATGAAACGTGGCATTGTTGTCTGATTGTAGCGGAAAGTAATGCATACATATACCTACATAATTAATGAAAGCGTAATTATATTCATCATTATTTTTTACAAGGACACCATAAGCCATTATGGATAATGGATGCCAACTTATCGTACTATCTTTAATAAAGTCCAATGTCAATAATTATAGTGACTGAGAACCATTTTATTTTATAACATATACACCTATACATAACATAACATAACATAACACATACGTAAATCTGCTACAACTTTAACATACAAAATATATTTAGTTAATTTATTTAGGAACAAAATGTCTACTACTTCCGGTATCTACATGGTCCTTCAAAGTCGACAGTACCATCCCAGTCGTAAAATAGCTGCTTGTTACACTGCAAAACAAACAAAAATATTTAAAATGCTTTAATTATCACCTAATACCTGTGTTAGATATACGTTAACCCTCAATAGACCACTGAGTGACCGAGTTAAAGTCATGTTACAATGAGACCAATTGAAGTGAACAATTTGAAAGCAAGCTACAGCTTATTCCGAACACATCAGTGGTACATCATGTAAAGTAACGTGTTGTAACTTTCGAACTCAGATCAAAGTGGAAAAGGGATTTTTTTTCATTATAATCGTTATAAACGTTATCTACCATTATTTCAAGCGTATAATAAATTATGAAATTATGTAAACGAGAATACCTGAGCTGCCATACACAAAATGTGACATCGATTACAAGTCCACCCATTACGCAAGCATAGGATAGGTTGTAACAAGCAATCCAAATCTAAATTCTTTCTCTGGAACTGGTTGTTAATTACGTCAATTACAACAATTTGTCGGATCTTATTACACCGTTCCCAATCTTTCACGACGCATTTACCACCCCACTCCCTTCTAACATTTGCATCCTCAGGAGCCAGTATCTCTTCCTCTTCCTCATCCCCTTCTGCTCCCACTGCCCCCTCAGCGGTTTCGTTTCTGAGTGGAGGGCCGGCTTCTGTGCTAGATGCCACGGGCATTGTTTCATTCGTATCCAGCGATCTTGTTGTGTTTGTTTCAATATATTCTGCATCAGGTTCCTTGGAAGATGGTTCCATCGTTGTTCTATGAAGATCTTCCCCTGCAACTTGGTTCATGGAGACTGGAGGATAATCCATTTCCCGCACAACAAAGGTCTTGTTTTCATTTTGAATTATTTCGATGTAGAAGTTGTTATCTGCCAAATTAAAAAATGTGTTCAAATGTAGCTATCTTTAATTATCTATTTCCTGCACTTTGAAACAAGAGTTCCACTTACTTGAAGAATGAGAATACTTTATAAAGGAGGCTTCATCTCGAGCCAGCTCTGCAGGTTTCTCCTCCTTTCCCCTATTCCTTATCAGTGCTCTAATTTTCTTAGGGCAACACTGGCTCGGACAGACATGAAGTAAAACACTCAAAAATATTATTGAAACAATTAAGGTACTTCTAGGATTCATGATGAATTACGTGTCATGTCAAACTGTACAATGCCCGCATTTGTTTAAGCGTAAACTGTATTTTAACTGTACGCTTTCCACGAGAGCAGACTGCAACTTCAATGCAAAGAGAAAATGAATTGCAATTTTTACGGTTTCGTTTACTAATATGGAATACCACACACATGCAATGGTGGCATGCACAAGACAAAACGCTTCTTTGTGTTTTGTTTATTGAAGACGAGCGAACTTACTTCTCTTTAATACATATTATGCAAAGAACGCTGCGCGGACATAAACTTGTCGTGCTACACATTTGTGAAAGCTAAGCTAGTAAATCTGACCACACGAGTGATCAATTAGGAAGCTTGACATTTGACATTCATTAAGGCCAGTCGAGTTAGTACTACATACAAGTACATACACACCAGTTTAATATTACTGGCGTATAATATGTTTATGAAGTTTAAAAAATGACGGTGATCATAACTTAATGCTGTTATATTGTCATTAATATATGTCGCATGATACAGATGATAAATGATATTGCATTATTATAACTCGTGAGATCATGGAACTATAACTCGTAGCTATTAATGGTATGGAGGCAGAATCTTTCATTGTTAGATTAGTGGAATAGATCATGAAACGTCTTTAAAAGAGAAACATTCGGAAAGCATTGGGGTAATGTTTCGAATTTGCAAAAAGTCAATCAAATTTTATAAGTTGCAAAATGTTGCAATTCTCAGAATAAATGGAAGACTTTCCAGCTGTGGATTTACTTGAAGCTCGATGATGCAAGGAAGCAACTGTAGCACAGTGCCATTGGTGTTTAGTGCAGCATTACATAGATCACGGTTACAAACGAGATACTGGCAATAAATCTGCAAAAAGCAGTTGAATGGGTTTTAGACACTATTTTTGCAGTGGGACGAAGTACACGTCCCCAAATGTCATTTCAAGATGATGATAAGTGTTCAGTATGAAAGTTTACGTGTTTATTTTTCAGCACCGTGTGTAAGCACCAAGAAAAATAGTACCGATAATAGCACCGCAATGTGTGTGGTATGCTGGAGATGGAGAAAACTAAGACGTTTTTGGTTGGAAATAGCTTTTATGGAGTGTAGTGTAAATTCATAACACTATTCCATCATATTATCTTAATTTACGACACAATCCGAGATGAGCAAGCCTCGTGAGTTGATTTCGTGAACAAGCATCTTGACCTTTACTTTTCTTAAAGTCTTGAGACTTGTTTTATAAAATTATGATAAAGATTACTTCTATTTGCAGTTAAACCTGATTATTTTTATGTAAGTAGTGTAAAGGTTTACAGTTCATGAAATCAAAGTAACTGTTGTGTGCCATATGGAATGGAAAATCGGCCTTTTCTAGACATTAAAACCCAAATATATATACATATATTTATTTATCTGATAGATAGGTTAGGTTTTAGGTAGGCACACAAATAACATCCAAAATTGTTGTGTCCGTCCATTCGTAAATGCTTTGAATTTTTTTTTCATGGTCAACTGGTTAAGCCCAAAAAATGTGTCTGGAGCAAAAGAATCAGAATATCATGATAATGAAAAGAACTACTTTTTTCATTTTCACGTTCTATATAAAACAATGCTGGTAATGATGGCGAGCTAAGTAAAAACAAAACAAACAGGAAAGTAAAGTGTATGGATCACGATGAAAATAATGATTTGGTACATATACCTACAAACATTTTATGTAAACCAAAACAGACAAAAGTCGTGCTCAAGTTAGAATTTCAATGGACTAAACGCCTGGTTGGTTTTATTACGTAGCTGCCGTGATGGCGTCAGTACTGATAAGCCGGGATATTAGTTTGTTTGTCTGTCTGTCCATTGTTAGAATATTTTTAATCTTCGCGTCTAGATACGAGCCCGAGCCCAGTTAAAAATTTATAAATGAACAATTTTTGCACATTGATGTAAGCTTATGGACAATGTAGAATTAGCAATTATACGGTGGTTTAACCAATACAGATATTCTGTTTCTGTGGCTTTTGGCGAGGTCGGTCAACTTTTGTATAGGATTAGATTGGTTACTTTTTCATTTGAATGGATGGTAATGCTAGCTCTACTAGTGAGGATACACAGTGCATTTTCTATTGCGTATTTTGGATACCCACTCTGGTGGGTTTTCGTTATGGCATGAATGAAATAGACTTTTGGGCAAAGACTCGTGTAAAATTGCTTTAATTACAGCCTGTTATTACTGTAGGCAGTACCGTAATGGAGATTTATTCTCGTTGCCTGTCTGTTCACTGACATTGATACATTTCCCTCTTTTGATCATGGAATAATTTTTTCGCCTGCCTGGTGATGACGTCTAAATGTACAAACTTATTGCTACCGAGGATGAAAAGATTCCCTCTAGCCGGGAAAGTTTCGGCTGAGCTACATTGATTTCGATTATCGAACCATAACCACTTTTCAGATTTACAAGATTTGCTGGACCTGTTTGGGAGATGGATTTTTGTTACATGAAAAGTCTGGATGATGATAAAGAGTAAATTCCGTTACATCACGAACGTGATTCCCGTGTATTCATGAATGCAATGTAAACGTCATTCTTTTATTTTTCTAAAATTACAAATAAATGAGTACACAGGCTCTTAATCATAAAAATGGTTAATTATAACCTACTTAAAAACGTAAGTATAATGCATTGAAATTCATAGAAGGTAACACTGCTGTGGCTGTCTGACGCAGTTTGATATCACAATAATATGGTAATAATATAATGGTTTATATCTTCAAGCGGATTATTTCTTATTTCATCAAGATACAAACTTTAATACTGCAGTAGGTATTTGTATAAATTATTAGTTCAGGTTGCGCCGTCTGGTGTGTACCTACCTACTTTTTGCTTATGCGCTTATTGGTTTTTTGACAGTAGTAAAAGTCTTTTCATTTCAAGAGACTAAAATAATTTTGTGTGAACACTCCTTGCTCGCCTGCTGCGGCTGGAAAAAATATTAAGGCCGAGAGTGCGGTTGTCTTATTATTACTTACCAGCCACTCAATTGTCTCCCCAGTCTGTAAATTGAATTGGATTAAATATTTATGGACATCTTACGATAAATTAAATGATTCATCTAAATTGTTCCTGTCCTGAATGATCCCCTGTAGTTTAACTATATCACAGTAAGAAATCTTAAAAGAGAATGTGTCAGTAAACTGATGATGCTCCTATTTTCCTAGCAGGAGGGGATTTCTACAATCTCCTTCGTGAGACACGAGCTTCTCGAAATTCATTCTGAACTCCACGTTACACTGTACACATGAAACAATAAAAATTGCAATAAGAATATTTTTTGCACGTTTTTGCACTACGTTTCAGTTCCGTTTATAAAAAAAGAGGTTAACTTGTGTGTGGTCATACCTGACTCATGCAAAGCATGTGACATCTGAAAATAGAAAGCGATATATTAGAAACATTGCTACTTTATGATAATTTCAAATTGAAATTTTAAGCTATAGAAAATTTTATGATCGATTTTGAAATAATACCTAGCCACGGTCCTGAAAACAAAAAAAACCACAATATTTTTAAATTGCGAGTTTCAAGTAAACTTGCAACATAACAAAATTATAATTGACGTCATATTTTGACCCATACCAGCCATTCCGCAGACACAAGGTGTAACCGGGACTTTCCACACATCTAATCTTATGATGCTTCACTATAAATTGACCGGGATTATTTTTGTCCGGCACAAGATAATCTCCTCCCCAGAATTTAAGACGGCTACATCGAGTCCAGTGGGCAAAATCACATTCACCTCCAAAAATTCTTTGAATCATTTTGTCTCTCTCTGTCGGAACTGGTAGTGTGGTGGTCAGGGAAAACATTTGAGATTCCTGTAATTCCTGAGGTTTGCTTGATTTTTCATCGGTATCATTTTTGGGGGGTGCGTCTCCTGCCTCAATGTGTTGCACTACATGATCCCCATCCTGCGCTAGTTTTACCGAGAAGTTTGAATCGGTAGGTTCTACAGTGGTCGCACCATTAGTATCCCCGTCAAACTTTATGATCGAGTCGTGTGGCTGATTATGATGATGATGCAGGGATTTCCCGTGCCTTGCCTCCGTTATAACAATCTCTGTCTCGGTCACGTTTTCATTATTAATAATCGCCGGTGGATCGTTATCCTGCGGCAAATTTGTGGGTGCCGTGCTAATAGTTTGCGAAAGTATCGACGAACTTGTCACTGCTGTGTCTGCTGTCCCCAGCACACTTGACGAAGCAACATCCGGAAAGGTTTGCGGAGAACTTGAAGGAGGTGGCGTGGGCACTGCGGTTATACTGAAAACTAAAAACAACAACCGCAGTGCAATTCCCTGACCTGCGAAACAACTGAGAACAACGGTGCTCTTCATTTTACCATCGAATGCGTGTAATTCCACTTTGCTTTGTTCTCGTCTGAAACGAAGAGGAGTAGTACCTGCTAATTAGCTGACGAAATTATAACTGAATCTTTGTTTAAAAGCTTTAAAAGTCTTTTATAGTACAACCACTTGCAATTTCATGGTTCATGGATGGCAGAGTAAGTGAAAATGCAAACCACTTTTTAAAATCGTATGTTTTGCGTAGGTACGTCACAATGTGGATTTAACGGTGGGATTTCCAGTGCTTGCAACTATAATTGCTCGCTTGAGAAAATCTGATAAAATGCATAGGCTTGTAAAAAAATACAGCTACACGGGATTATCGGCACCATCAACATAGGTTGTTGTTGTGTTTCAGAATTTGGGAGTTCCCATTTCATTAAAACATTTTATGTCTATTTGTTACGGACAGCTACACAATTTCTGTGTTGTTGAGGTACTACTTAATAATTGCATAAAATTGCCAGATTTGCCAACAGACAAGAGTTATACATCATTTGTACCTGAAAAAACATGAATGAATGAAAAATTAATGTTTTCATTAATTTTTTGCTTCTTCTTTTCAACACTCGCTCAGGTGGTAATAGCTATATAGTTTTTAGACACCGAAATCAAACAAAAGCCCAAAAAACATGTGCCACGCTGCCAGTTACAATTCATCAATCAGACGTGTACAGGACCATGTAACAACTCCATATTATATGTACACAATAGGCATTACATTTAGGTATATGCTATCATTTTTAATTCCGCTCTCGATGCTTCGTACATTCGTCAATCAACACTCCGCCATACAACAGGGATATAACTTCATTTGATTTTAAATTGCAAATCTACGAGAAAAAAAAAAGTAAAAACGATTTCCGCCCGTAAATCAGATTATGGTAATACACACAAAATTACATATTAATTTTTATTACTGTCGAGCTAGTACTATCAATGCCACACTCAATACAACAGAGACGTATTGTGTGGACATTAACACAACCAACAACGGGTGAACAAAACAATAAAAAATATTGTGTAAATTATTATCATTGCTAATCTGACATACTTTAAAGCCCCTACGTCATCAAGAAATAGTGTACAAAAGTGTGGACTCTGCGAGTGCCTCCATACTAGACGTCATTATATTATATACAGTAGTAGCTTTCTATACATCCATCCAAACAAACTCTAACAATTCAATTCACGGCTTTGTTCCATCTAACTGAACATGAGTTGAAGCCAACATGGCCCGAGCAAACTATATGAACAATGAAATAAAACCAGTAAAAACCTGTTTTTTTTGTAAATTACAAAAGTGCTACTATTACGCACATTATTATTTTCAGACTTTGTACATTTTCAATGTTCAAAACAACAACAGCAGCAGTAACACTATCAACTACAATAATCGTAAACAGCCTACCAATGTTCAACTGGTACATGCATCCTTCTAGCGCTATAACCACTTCCACTCGGTGTTCAGCTGTGTGTATTTTTAAATCTCAACTTTAACTCGACATTCCCCATTTTCCAAACGAATCTGTCCTTCAGGGCACTTTTGACTTTTTAGTCCGGCTACAAGACTCTGATCGGATACGGTAGGTAATCCGGCTGGACTAAGCGGTCCTTGTCTGTTACCACTTCCGGCTTCCGACTGTTCCAAGCAAGTAGTGGTTGTCGAAATCTTTTTTTGATTTTTTGCGCGATTCCCAGGTAGTTGCAACCATTTGTAAAAATCTTGCACTGCGGTCTGAACTTGGTGTTGTTTGATTTGTTGTTGTGTTAATTTTTTGGTGCCAGCACTTGCTGATGGGGAACTCAAAGGACTTTTAAAATGTGAGACAGGATTGGTATCAAAGTCCATGTCAGGTTGGCGTGTTTGCATCCGCTGCATTTGGGATGTTGAGGGTTGCATTCCGATGGTGCCATCTTGGGATGGATATTTGTTTCTTATTGGATTCATACTAGGCACTTTCATCTCACTGGTGGAGTCTGCCGAAGAAGGGCGGTACTGAGTTTTCCAGACGGGACGTACCTCGCTGTTTGCAAAAAGATAGCCTTTATCTTTATCCTGACTTCCTGGTGGGATGTCATCTAGAAAGAAGGAAATAATTTTTACTCTACTTTTCCAAAGTATCACAAACAGAAATGACCGAAGGGTATACGCCGGTAATTTCAAGGAAATCGAAGTAGATAAGCTTACCGGGAAAGTATATTTTGACATCCCCTAATCCTGACTGCTCTGCCAAAACGGGTATATCTCCATCCTCTTGTTTTCCCGGAAATACAAACTTTTCATTGTTTCTTTCTGGATACCTTGTCTGCCTGTAATGCCAACTATTGTGCGAATATGGGCTATGATAATTGGCCAAGGTTGGTAGCGGTACGGCAACACACTGTCGAATTCCTAACAGTTCTGTGCAATACAGCATAAGGATCACCCATACAGAGGTGAATATTTCCATGTTTGATAAAGCCTAACTTCCCCTGAATGGAAGTTAGGAAAACTGATTGTAGTAAAAATAAAAGAACGTTTAAATCAATTCACGTTCCAATTTTCATAGGCACTTTTATTTGTAAAACAATCTTGTGTTTTCTCCATCAACGCCTACAAAAGCGGTTGACGGTGATAGACAGAAATATAACAGACGTTAAAACAAACGACGCACTAACTAACCGCACCGACGGGAGAGTTGACCAAGTTTTGTCGAATTTACTAGACGAAACGAGTTAACAGCTCAAGACATAAGCTCTATCTAACATGTCACTTGCAAACTTCCTCTAGCGTATTAAAAATGTCTACGTACGACCAACGACCTATAGCCTATAGGAATCTTTTGTGGTTTAATCAAGCGTGCTATTGAAGTTTTAGTCCTTCACACACAGTCCCAACCAGACGCAATAAACTTAAAACTAGAGCCCAATATATACTTTCAACTGTAAAACAATGTTGGATTTGCCATTTGTAGATTTCTTTTAATGACAACCAAGAGAGGTGGACAACGAACAATATCTTTTGAAAGCACAATCGTGACTGTTTTGGTGAAATCTTAAGACAAACGTATATACTTACATTTTTTTGTGATTTTTGAATCCTCTATGGCACAAGTCCAACCACAAGCCACAATAAGGTATATGGAACGCCGGACGGAACGTTGATATCTATTCTATTATAGATAGTAACAGTGAAACTCCTTAAGTGATTTTCTGATAGCAGTTTATATTTAAAAGTAGATATTGTGTTCATACTACACACACATACATATGGTAGGTTCATTTGTAGGTATGTATAAGCGTTTTTCGTGAAAATGTATTTCGTTCATAGTATTTTGCGATTGGATGCCATGTTAAAGAAAAAATATAATAGGGCTCCATTTTAAGTGACGTAACAAAAATATTATCATAATCATACTGTCTGGACAAATTGCTTGACTTTCATTTTTTGTTGTGGTTGATATCCAGAGTGTGGATAACATTGCACCTTGAGATAAAAAGCTGTATTATTCACCTCATGCATGTGCACATTCACGTTCAGAGAAACGCTCAAAGTAAAATGCATATTACGTCAACATCGATGAAAATTAAATAGCGATTATCTGAACATGTTACCTGTACATGAAAATAAGGTGTATCGATAGAAGTGTAGTGCAAAGCGAACGTACAACGAAAACGTAACAAATGAATAACGCAAAACTGTGTGCGGTCATCCCTATTTTATGTATGATTCGTTCCACGGCTCCGGCTCCGTGTTTCACATGTATATGACGAGGAAAAAATGAACTTTATAATTTTACAAAAAATAGATTATACCGTCGCTGGAGTACTTATAAAAAATATGTACGTACTTAATAATTCGCAAACACATTACTTTTAGCAAGCAAGTGATACAAAAATCTAGTTTTGCTATAAACATTTGGTGCTTGCGGTAAAACGTATTAATAATTTGAGGGTGCAAAAACAGGTGCGCTAGAGCATCAAACAATCAAATATCATACAAACTTTTGCATAGCATGAATCACAGGTGCGAAAGAGGATGGAAGGGAGTAATGATATGTGTGTTCATCGTCGTCATCACTTCATTTATCATTTGAACCAGTGACGAATTGTAATAAGGTGAGACAGAACATGGTGAGTATCTACCTACGTATCGATGTACGAATTGCATGATTATCCTGTATCGTCACCTTTGCTACAGTTGGAGTGAATGATACAAAATGTAATTTTTGTGACTTCAGCGTAATAAAAATGAAACGGGGAGGAGGACAAGTCCGGTGACAAGCTGAATTTGGATCAGGTAGCAGTAGGATAAATAAAAGTGTTTATATTATAAAAGCGATTCAAGTAGTTTTAGTTTTCCTGTTTTCTTCTCTTTCAATTATGTTGGTCACGCCTCAACATCTTACGCAATCAGAGAAACGTCCGTGTAAAATAATAATCTACTTTCTGCAGGATTTTAATTCAGAACATAATTATATAGTATAGTAATACGGCATGTGTTACTTAACTCATACCTATGAGGCACAGAACCCACATGATGAAACCTGCCATGAACATAATGCTTATCCAACGTAACGCGTGTTTTGGCTTGTCACTGTGAGTATCCCACTATCATTACATATTATAATTCATAAATATCTTGTGACAAAAAATAGACATAATTGAAAAGGTCACTCACAAAAATAAAACTAAATTAGTCATAACCTTTAATAACCAATGCATACAACTATTGATTAAAATATATTCGCCATGTGTATGCGGGTCCGATTTGGGCACAAGCTCATACATTCTTGATTTAAACGTATGTACATATTGTAAGAAACAAGTTTTGTTCAGATACATAATTCATACGCACAACGCATTTAATAACCCTTATTTATGATTATTTCTCCTGATATCGATTGCAGGATTCGCCACCTCTAACCCTACTCTTCCCTCTGTACTCATCTGTGAACATGGCTACTTACCCAATAAATCCATAAATTGCCTAAGTAAAGTTATGGCGTCAAAAAATTTGAACCAGGACCAGGACTTTGCATTGTGATCACACACACACACACCTATAATGGCATTAAAGGAGGATATGTCCGCAACGCAATTTATTATTAAAAGAATATTTTATGATTACGTACGACTTTTCTTACATGACCACAACTTTTGAAATACCACAAACTTAACTTAACAGAGCTACTACGATTTTCTCCTGTACTATCCCCCGATCAATGATTAAACATTTAAAAGCAGTCATGACTTTGGCTCCTTGTGTGTAGGAATGTTTGCAGGTTTTACAGGCGGAATTCCCTAAACAGAAATAATAAAAACGCCACTTTTACACACCAACCAACTGGAGGAACATGAATCAGAAAAGCCTACAGAAATACGCAGAGAAGGATGACAGCAGGGAAATATCGCAAAGTTGGTAGTAAACACACGTTCTCTGTGTATCGTGTAGCATGCAATTAGTAGGCATGTGTGGATGAGTTGGTTTATACGTGTCTTTGCCATTTTCATAAATCTTTTTTCATAAGCATTACATTTTTTTGTGTTTTTTCTTCGTGAACTATTTTCCTTTCTTAAAGTGAATTGAACACAGGGAGGAGAAGTAATGAAAATTACATGCTCGCTATTTTTTTATTGCCCCAGGCATATTATGTAATTCAGCAAAAAGAAGAAAAGTGTAACACAAAAATTCCTTCTTGTGGTCCTTGTGTTATTGTCTATTATACGTATTTTGTTTCATTTTTGCTTGAATCTTCTCAAAACAAAAATGGGCCTTTTACATGCTAACAAGCGTGATGATGAGATGTAGTGGTAGGCCCGTCTCGTAAAATAGTCGTAATAATAACCCCTCGTGTTGATGATTTGATGCGGAGATGTGATGATAGCATTGTGTACGATCTTAAATATTTCTCTCTGCTCGCATGCTAAAGGAAACAATGGGGAAAATACTGTCGCTGCAAAATTTACGGCTGCAGCAAGACTCTCTGAGCCTGGTCAAAACCTGCCGTGAATTCTCAAAAAGGCTCAGGTGCAAGTGGGCTCACCACATTCCGGAGGCAAACATTTGCCCTGTGATAGTTAAACTAAATATTGTACATATTAGGTACCTGTGTGTGTGTGTGTGTGGGAAAAGGTTTAATGGTAAAAGGTGTGGTGGTAAAATGTTATGAAATGTAAACTACTATATAAAGTAATGTAATATCAGAGAGAAGAGAGAAGTGGAAGAAACAAAGGACATGAACTAGTACGAGCGGCATGAGCTCACGATTTTGTCTGTTGGGCTAGGCGAAAGAGAATTCTGTGCGAATAATAAGATTCATATAGACACACACACACAGCAGAGCTCAAAGGAAAGCTTGCAAATATCTAATAGGTAATCCCTTTATTATCTGTGGATCCAGGTGTTCTTCAACTAAAACGTGTAACCTACTTTTATCCAAAAACAGGGGATAATGGTCATAGTCATGTTATTAATGTGAATACAAGGTTTTCCGAAAGAAATGAATTCCAAACAAGGGCCACTACACGCTGGACACGGTGTTTACCTTTCTCGTAGAAGTATTATTATTATCCCTGTTTCGTTTGGAAGGAGAGGAATGGGAGGGGAATAGGCAGTTTCGGTAAACATGAAGGTCTGTCTCAGTAAACAGCTTGGAGTTGTTGCGAGATTAGGCTGTTTGGGAGAAATGGCGAAACAAGTTGCAAAGGACAGACACACAGCATTAATGAAAGCCTTTTGTTAATTACGAAAGATGTTTGTTTGTATTGTTTAAACAATAAGATGATTGGGATGTAGTTTGGGAGTACGACGGGCTCGTTTCTTGTAGATAAACCGTGTAACGCATTTTTAATGTTATTATTATTATCATTATGTAGCTATTGTACCTCAAAGTGAAATAATGTCGTTGAAGAAAGACAGTGCTGTAGGACGACGACGAAACATCTAGAGATTAGAGTTTTGAAGCATTATTTGACTTTCGTTATTCTACAACAGCAGCATATTATTCCCTTAATACCTCTAGGTATGCATAAACAAACCCCACTGAAAGTATGAACTAGTTAAATGAAAATATTTTCAAATAACGTAAGCAAGAATATTTTTGTAGAACTTTGTTTAAATAACACACAAATTTAATCTACAATAACTCATATCCAATTTTATTTCATAAATGACAAAAATTATGCAGATACAAATGTTCAGATTTAATATGAAATCAATGAAATGTAGGCAACTGTCCCGGAATTCAACTAATAAAGTATCTAAATCTCTTGTATGCATATAGTCCCAGTTTTACTTGTAAAAGTATGTGCTTTACTGTCAACAGTGCTTCTGTACGTACCTTGCACATTTGCAAGCAGTATAGCAACGCACATTTGTTTAAGCTGTAAAATATGTATTGGGGACTGGAAGAGCTTGTCTTTATGTTGAAAACTAAATAGGATTTCTCTGAGATATTGTTATATATTGCGAGAATGAAATACTTTCTGAATTTGAACAGGTTGCTAGAATTTTAACATCAGAGGAAACATTCAGATGAACGATAACTAACATCAGTTATCATACAATATGAATACAATATAGAAAAGCTTGTCTTCCAAAGCTTCGTTGCCGTCAAAAGGGATCATTGCTTTCAATGCTTTGCTCCCTTCAACTGGAATAACTTACACATAATCAAAATATTTATCATATTGTCTTGTATGTAAGGGAGATAACGAAATATGCGATGTAATAATCGTGTATGTTTGTCAACAACAAAAAATGAAAATTGTAGTGCTACTACATCCATCCTGTGTGGTATGATTACAAGGAGGAGATACTACGATGAAAAATGCATTTTCCTTGTGCTCTGTCGGCAAAGACAGGGGCTTTAGCCAGCACCGCCAACAGTAGTTTTCAGAGGACATGGCGCATTGCATCTGAAAGAAAAATATTTACTTACTAAAAATTATTTGAATATTTTCACCTGTGTCTCTGGAAAAGCACAGCGCGCTTCTCTTCCATAAAGTTTACTCAGCTCCCAAGTCCCAACAGTTGTTGTCGTTTTATTTATTTATTTTGGTTGTTTCCCGACGTTTCCCCCAAGATGCCATACAGAGTTTCCCATGTACCGTCAAAAGAATTTTTCATATTTTTCCACTGTCGTTTGCAGTCATACTTTTTCATAATGTGCTCCAAAGTCGTTACTACTGCGGTGCTATCATCGTTATTCGAAAGAGAGTGTGAGGGAGACTTGACAAAAATGACATCACCTTTTTTCCCTTCCATCTGAGGCAAGTGAAAGTATTTAGAGAGATGAAATGATTGGGAGGCTTTGATGCTCTGTGGCAGTGAGTACCCTGTCTAGTTTCCCTTCTTACAGCAGCTTACGCTCCCCAGTTTAGGTAAATCAATGGGTACATTTGTATTCGGGTGAAGATACGGAAAATGGCTGGGGTTATGAAAAAATCGGGTTGCATAAAAATTGCATGAAAGAGGGATTGTCATTTTGTCAACAAAAACATGTATGCAGTAGTAATACTCGATAGAGTGTGTGATGTTATAAAAGGAAATAGCGAGACAGAAAACATATTTTATGTATTCATGTTGTGCACAATAAGCCATTGAATAAAGATGCATTTCTTTTGAGGTGCTGTTGCAGCGACAGATGTTATACTTTGAATTGTATGATTGCCACACGAATTTGAAAACTGACGTAATGCGCCGCTTTTTTATGATGGGTGTTGCATTCTTAGAAAACTAAAAATGCATATTTGATTTAATGTGTTTTTTAGTCAAAAAGTACCATTTCATCTCTCTGAATGTGCCGTGGATGTTTACAATCAGTAGGGCGTCTTTCACCAAACAACTCACCAACGTATATCAACACAACATGTTTTTAATAAAAGAAATACTTCCATTTTACCCAACAACAACGGAGACTCTATCCAGCATTGCAAACAATTCACCATTGTTTTGCAACACGACGTGTAGTTTACTGATAACATGAAACATTGAGAGCAATGCTCGATAAAATGAAATGCTTTACTTGATATAATGACGGATGGTTATTTAATGGTTACATTTAATTTTCCAGTTTTCCCACCAAAAACATCCAGCAGTGTGTTGCCCGAACGGACGTACTCAACCAAGGACATTATCGCGTATGGCCATCTCTCCAGTTGGCATGTAGAGTCCATGCAAGCGGAAGAAGCAATCTGTCACCGAGTCTCCACACGACATTGTAACATGAATTCTCCATTTTACCACGGTTCGAAACCACTTCGTCACCGGAATGTGTACAAAACATGGAAAAGCAACAGTGTACCAAATACATAAGTAGTACATAATATCACTCTTCTACAACGACAATGACACGATCAGATCAACCAACCGTCATCTACTGTGTGGGGGGAGACATGTGAACATGGAAGAAATTTTTAAAATAATGGTAGACGGTGACCCTGAGGCGATTTTAGCCTATTCGTCTTTTAGAACGACACACGTACATGTACACTGCTCAACTGCTGCTGCTGCTGCACACCAAAAATATTCTCGCATCGATGAAACCACGTTGTTGATGAAATCAAATAACATTGATAAAATTCCAATACATAAAGTCTGTTTAGTTTTTATACGAAAAACTTAAACTACCACCAATCATTCTGTGAGCAGAGAGAATTTGGAACATTTTTCTGTACAACAGGAAGCCAGTAGACCTTGCTTGTTCACTTTTTTGTGTTGCATGCGTTAATAAATCAAATGGACTTCCGCACCAATAGCCACCTGCATCCCCTATCCCCTATTGCATAGTAGGTCTACATGCAAACAAACAACAGAGTGGCTTCATTGTTCAAATGGTGTTGCCTGTATAAAACGATTTAGTATGCACCGGAAAGGTCGAATAGGTAGCAGCAATTTTGAAAGGCCTATTTGCTGTTTGCATGCAAAACGTGTTTTTTATACTTAAACAGCCTCCATTGTGCAATGCTTATAGGCTTGTCGTCCATTTTAGCCGTGTTTAAAGTAGCAGATTTATGGCCCAAATAAATATAGGCACCTCTTCACAAGGAAAATTATAGCAGTTTATGTCAGTGTATAAAATGTATGAGTAAATACAAGTAGTTATATAAGTGCACTTGCTGAAATACGTTGGGATGAGTCCATCATTCATACATGTTATACAAAGAGATGTCTACGTAGGTGCACGATGTACGTATACTTCAAAAGTGTGGGTGTGCTGAAAGAAATGGTAAGTAACGTGATCATGTACATTTACATAAAGCCGGACAATGTATAACGACAGATATCCCACATTTCCGGGAAGTATTATTTTATTTAGACAATTGTGCGGTGATTTTCTTTTCTTTACACAAGTTGGGAAATACGACATGGAAAACCACTTGTAATGCAATTTCATAAAACTCACGAATTTTCTCAACTTCTTTATCCTCCCACATTTCATTCGAAAGTCAAGTCAGACTAATCCATCTTCAGACCGTGTACATTATCGTATCATGCTGACCTAAACAAAAAGAATGGTGGGTAGAAGATGAGAAACACGAGGAGAGTGAGAAGGGGGAAAAGTATCATTTCACAGAAAAGGAAGAAAAAAAATCCCGAGAAAGTCCTCGCATTTCCCAGAAGGATTTCTCCCTCCCTTTTCTTTCTCTCGTTTTCTATCTAGAAATCTTTTCATCTTTTCACTACGCGTTCCTCTTTAACCATAATAACATGAAAAGCTAGACAGGAGCGATGGCAGAAACATTGTCTAAATTTCCGAGGGACCTATCTATATCCTACATTGCCCCTTTTCTTTCAGAGCGAGAGTTAACGAACGGAACGAAAACATACACTGTGAACATATTCACATTCCTAAAGGATGCAATGCAATTCCTGCATCTGTCTCTATTTTTCCATATGGTGAATGAATGAGAATGAGTGGGTTCACTTGATGAATGACGATGATGAGGATTTGTTGGATTGTTCCGAGAGAAACGATATCTTCGCTACTTGTTGTGGTGTCTGTGTGTGTATACGAACGTGTAGCTTAGCAGGCAAAGCTGATAGTGTCTCCAAAAACCTTTTGTGGTCGAATTTGGATTTTGGATCGAAAATTCAGACCAAACCACTCATCCATCTCTCCCTTTCTACTTTCTTTTTGGCTGTCATTGTATTCACACGTACATCTCTCTCACACACCGGGTGTATGACTACACATAAATACATTTAAAAATGATGCACAATAACAAGTCTTATCAACTTCTCATTCGTTACCATAAAAGATGCATACCATTACACACAACGTGACTACAGACATGTATGTAGCATGTATATCTTTCGAATTCTAAGTAAAATTCCCCTGGCGAGTGTGAGTAACTACAGTTCGCTCATCGATACACACTGTTAGACACGAAGATGAGTCGATGCATCAATTTCACAATTTTATTTTCATTCGAATGAAAAAAGAGAAAATTTGTTGAGGACGCGAGCTAAAGCTGTATATAACCTTGCCAGATGGGAATGGAGGAATCTTGCGGGTTCTTCTTTTTTACCTTATTACATTTGCCGTTTACTCCTTCCCTCAAGTTCTCCACCGGCGAAATGTCTGAGCGGGAAATAAGGAAGCAGAAAGTGTAGAATTTGTGATAATCTGTATGTATGAGGCAGAGTGCATACACTAAACTTTGTTTCGTTTCACTTCTTTTGTTGCACCCAAGTTGTTGCGGGAAGAGATGAAACAAGCAGCAATGATCTGATGACTGTGGTTGGCTACGTTGACGGTGGTGGTGGAAGTGTGTGATTGTAAAACAGAAAAAGAAAGCTCACTAACCAGTCATGTTATTATTAGTCAAGGGCGGAATAATTTTGGGAACAAAATGGTTTTATCCATATATAAATTATTTAGGAATTTATATTGATCGCGCCAATATATCGTGGGGAAATGTACAGGAATAGCATGAATGGAAGGGCGGTGGAAAGCAGAGAAATGTTTTACGTAAAACACATACATGTATTGTATATACGCTACTTGCTGGCGTTGATGAAACTGCCTCCATAATATGGAAATCCGTATGCAGTTTCCCAGAAGTTGAATTTAAAAAGGGAGGAAAACTTGGAAGTAGGAAGTCAGTGGAACGCATCAAGTATGCGAGTGAAATGCACATAGAAAACGATTTGGAAGGATCGGACCGAGTCATCCTTGTGTATTTTAAACAGTCAGCAGGGGAAATGATCCAATATACGGGAAACATCCTGCAATTGATTAGAAAACACATGTAAAATTCACTAAATGGCCTGATGGCATGGTTTTCAGTGTAATTTCTCCTGGGTACATGATTGCACATGTATGTACGAGCGAGCAGGGAAGGAGGAGGACGGCGACAGAGCGTCTGTGTATCGCATAAACTACTTCCGCGAGTGAAATCTGTATATTATATGTTGAGTTATGTAGAGTATAACAATGACGTGTTGCTGCTAGTGTTCTGGGTAGGAAGGGGAGGACGGATTTGTTTTCCTATTGTGTGTGCTCCTCTTCTACGAAATAGTAATAATAATACTCGTTAATATATACACCAATGTATGTTTCAGCTAAAAGTTCATGGTCCTTGCAGCTATACTCCTTCCATAAAACCGACAACCGGGCTCAACAGTCTCTCGCTCACTCAAGCACATATCAGACGAGTCACCCAAAAGTAAAGCCCATCTGAGCAGTATTGAATGAAAATCGTGACAGAAGGGGCC
>JAHZNE010002340.1:0-12766 GCA_027744055.1 Callyntrura sp. NNG-2020
TTTGAAACTGGCGTTGATGAATTGGCAAATTCCGGTAGTTTTAAAAGCAAATAGGCCCACAACAACGACGCCAAACAAGACGCTGTCAAGGATTAACGCGACAAGGTTAAACTTTCTGGTATCGCCGATAAGGTAAAGATGATATAAATGTGTGGGTAATATCTGGAAAGCGTAAGCTGTGATCCATAACCAATTTACCATTATTCGGACGTGGCTCCAAAAATGGGTGTAAAGTGCCCCCTTGGCCCTATCTAGTTGGTAAGGGCAAAAACCAAGTAGGTTGAGAAAACTAATGACACGAAGAAAATTTCTGGCGGTGGCATCCGTATACATTTTTCAAAAAATAAATCTATTTGTAGCTATACATGTGCTTGTAACATTCCACTTGAAAAGGTTAAATTTGACTGTTACTGCATGGTCAAGAAAGCGCTGGAGCAAAGTTTCGGTTTTAAGCAATTACGACTGGAGAAAAAATACTTTAAATATGGAAATGGAGAAAATTTAATAAATTGTATATCCGTAATTTCTATAAGATTCGGCAAATTAGCAATAAGTATTTACAACAAAAATGTCAAATTTGCAAGTTATGCTAAACATTATACTGTTTTCGTAATGTGGCGATGAGTGGTATGAAAGGAAAAATAAGAGCAACGTTATTGGTATGAAACGCGTAACTACAGTTTGTGAAAGTAATGGAGAAATCCACATTATCCAGAACAGGTTGGCAAATCATTATATTCTCGGCAA
This sequence comes from Callyntrura sp. NNG-2020, assembly GCA_027744055.1. Classification (NCBI taxonomy): domain Eukaryota; kingdom Metazoa; phylum Arthropoda; class Collembola; order Entomobryomorpha; family Paronellidae; genus Callyntrura; species Callyntrura sp. NNG-2020. The sequence goes on from JAHZNE010002340.1 coordinate 748, forward strand.
GGCTAAACTTTTTTGCAAGCATGTGCACTGCGTCAGGTTTTGAAAAAAATTTCTTTGGTCATACCTGGAAAATTGCAGGAAATTAAGGCTAGAAACTTTAAAATTAGGGTAACATAAATGTAATTACATCTGAAAACTATAAACGTTGATAAAATATCCCAAATTAAATCTATACATGGACGATTATTCCGAAAATTAAAAAACATTGTAATCCACCGTGTTTTAAAGAAATGGGAATTTACATACTAAGCCTTCGTATACACTTATATACAAGGGCAAATTTTAATTTTTATGATGGTGTCGTACACTACCACAATGTTTGAAGTTGGCATATCAAAAGTTTTTAAATATGAGGAACCTTCCTATCAGTGGGGATTTACCTTTGACAAATATCGAAATAACGATATTGGGAAAGTCATTTAGCGGCGAATCGTATGGTGTGCTGCTTTTTATTCCTTCATATTTAGCGTAGAATGGCATGACTGAAAAGGGAGGGATAATGTTGATGACACTGGAAATTATGGCTTTTGTAGGCCACAATTAAGCAATCCGTACATTACCTTTATAATGTAGAATAGAAAGGTAGATGAATCATATTAAAGCGTCAAATACTATTCATATTCATGGTTTATTATTCATCATAGAGTACTTACAATATTAATTATTATGCATTTGTAAAGCATGAAGACGCTGGTAGGATGGTAAGCATAGTTTGCAGTTTTGCGGGTATTTATTCAGAGGATGGTCGTATGCTGCAAGTTAAAGGAGTTCAACTGTGGAGGAAATTACCGGAGGGCGCCAGGCTATTTCTTAAAAGTAGTTTTGAATTAGTTATAATTTAATTATAAAAGGATGTATTAGTGCATAATAATAATAATAATAATAATAATAATAATTATAATCTCTTGTAACTATAGTTATTTCAACGCTGACGGATTGAACCATTTAAAAAAACTAACTGTCTGCTTCCCTATGATTCTAAATGAAATTGAGTCCCCTAAAACTCTATATTTTATTTTACTCTAAACATTGACGAGGTAGGTCAATCGACACAAAAAATGGGCAGTCTAAGCACGCATACCAAGCCAGTGCCAACGTAATACTGCCGTGTGATCAAGCCTAAACTAAAGATGGTGGTTGCATTTGACATGGACAAATTCCAAAAGGTGATTGACACATCCCAAAAACGTGGACGTTATAATACATAGAGGACCGTTAATAAAACCAGTAAAATTCATAGAAAACCAGAAGCCGGAATTGCATTAACGGAGAACAAACTATTCCTTAAATTAACATGATTAAAAAACGTTGAACAGAAATTGAAATATATATTTCCAAGGGACATGCACTAGAAAAAACAAAAAATGAGAAAGTAGTAATTACGTGCGGTTATTGTACTTATAATGTCAGGGCGATCGATCTGGATGACAATTATTGATCCATAGTAGTTACGGTCATAATGAAAAACGATACCATTGTAGTAATGCAACTTTAAACCATTTTTAAAAGAAATATTTAGATAATATTCGTGCAAAGCTAATACGGACACTTGAATGTAAAAGAAAGAAATTGAATAAGGGAATGTAAATGTGCATAATTATATTTCAAAATGTAATTGTCCGATTTCTTACAAAAATATATTGTGTAAACCAAAAAGCTACATCAATATGTATGACCAAGCAAAGCAAATGCAGTAGACGATGAGAACATACAAGAACCAACATGTGACCTTGGACATTTACAACACTTTCTGTTTCGTCATAGAATAAATATGTAAAATCCATGGTTACAATAAAAGGTGTGCAGGTATAAATTACAGATTTTCAACTTAATTTAAATAAATCTGTATTTCAAATATGATTGGTGCAACCAAAAGCTACTTTAGTATAGGTTAACTAATATTTAATGCAATGTAATCTGGAACAATGTAATTATAAATGTTTGATATTGGTAAATACACTACTTTTATATTTTAGAAACCACAGTAGCATTTTTAACAATGCCGTTATATGTATATTTGTATTTTTTGGAATGAAAATATATACACATTGGGACTTCTATCAAGAATTAAATTGATGGGAGAAGTTAATGAGTTTTAAATGAACTGCTATAGCGAAAGACCGATGATAAGGTCATCACAAACTCAAAACCAAATACTCCATAAATTGCAACGATACAATTACGCACTTAAATTAGTTCTAAAAGCAGTAAAAATTATGTGTATACACACCTTGTTGATTCTATTGTCTGGCTGTCCTCTTGCCTTTCATTCATTTCTTAATGACGCACTTATAGCATATAAAGCCAATAATTTTATTTGATACCGCTGACGTCTTTTATATTATTATAATTATCAACTAGCAAAAAATAAAATAACCGGATTAATAGATATATCATCAAACCTTTAAGACACTACATTTTATCAATAAATTGTTTTACGTGCTATCACATATCTTGCATAGCATGCCTCAGTGTTTCAGCAAGGCAGCTAATTTAATGTTAGTAAATTGTTAGTAGTTAATTTATCCCATATGAAATTGGCATTGGAACCGTTACAATCACCAACCATACTGCTTTTCTTTCCGCGTAAATTACTTAATTACTATATTTGCATAAAATATGCGGAACTTGCAAAAAAAACCGGCTAACGGTTCACGTGATGCATTTTCTAATAATAACGAAAGCCTGGTGTCAAGGCAAAATTTCATTCTCTCGTTGTTCAGGGTCCCAAAAACGCTTTCTCTTCCAGAACAAAACCATCAAAATTCGGAAATTTATATTACTTTCCCTACGTAGCTTTTAACCGTTGGAGTAAATTGTTATCATAAGTAAAATTTGTACCTTATAAAAACATATGTGGAAATATAATTTTTTTTGTATAGAAATACTTATGGGGAAAATGGTCCAGTTTTGGGTAAACATGGACTACTATTAGCTGTGGGTGAAACTGATAAATAATGGCGACACTAATAAAACTGGAAGGAAAATAAACAAGTTGTCTTCCATCTAGAATTTAAAATTTTGCCGTGTACAGCTAAATATTATTATTTGTTTTTGGTTGGCATGACAACGTCTCCTTGAATGAGGCTCATTTCCTGTAACCCATAACATCCCCATAAGTAATGAGTGCCGTCATAGCATCCTCGCTTTCACTTTTAAGAAATTGTAGCACGGAAGTGGGCGTCATCGCGTACCTCCCGCCGTCTCCCAAACTGAGGGGTTTACACGATCTCCGCACTTTTTCCATGTACGCCTTGTCTTCCCGTTTGGACCAACATTCACCTTTCCACGATTGTAGAGACTTTCGACTATATTTGTGCAACAGTCCGCCCAGTGTGTGAACGGTGCTCCACAATACCTGCCCGAAGGCTGGTATAAAGGTCATTAGGCAACGAATGGTTCCCGGGGTGGCCTTCCAATCGTAGGTTATCGTGCAAACGCAAAATATGAAGAAAAATTTTATCAGATACTCAATGTACAAAAAGGCAAAGGTGATTTCTGCGTTGCCCATTTTGACGAGAATGTCTAAAGTACGCCATGTTGTTACCAAGGACCCCGGATCGGTTCGTAACATGTCCCTGGTTTTGTATTTGGAATTGGGTAAGTCCATTCTGGTTTCTGTCTTTAAGATGACCAGCAACAAAATTAAATTGAGAACCCCCAAATATATAAGGAATCCTAAGGAAGCACAAATACCGACGGCGATAATGCCACCAAACAAACACGCCACTAGATATATCCACCAGGGTACTATTTGCGGGTTAATGGTATAAAATGGGTAGATCGAAGCGTGCGGTCGGAGACATAAATCTATGGCTACCAGCAACCCCATAACAACAGTACTGCCGAATAATCCCGCCAGATACAATTCCGTAAGCCGACCTTTACGGGTTCCTCGACTAACATGGTGACTCTGCATGTGTTGTAGTTCAAAGTCGAGATAATATTTGAAACTGGCGTTGATGAATTGGCAAATTCCGGTAGTTTTAAAAGCAAAGAGGCCCACAACAACAACGCCAAACAAGGAACCGTCCAGGATTAACGCGACCAGGTTAAACTTTCTGGTGTCGCCGACAACGTAAAGGTGGTACAGGTGGGTGGGGAGTATAAGGAGAGTGTACGCAGTGAGCCACAACCAGCTCACCATTACGCGGACGTGACTCCAAAAATGGACGTGAAGTGCCCCCCGGGCCCTGTCTAGTTTGTAAGGGCAAAAACCCAGGAGGTTCAGGAAATTTATGACACGAAGAAAATTTCGGGCGGTGGTATCTGTATACATTTTTGAAATAAATGGGAAAGAACTAGATGTGTGCTTGTAAGTTTACTCTGGAAAGAGATAAATTACACTAGACTTCGGTGCTACTGCTTGACCAAGAAAGCACTGGAGCAAAGTTCCGAGGTTAAGCAATATTTTAAATATGCAAAGGGAGAAAATTTAAGAAAATTTAAAATGGTAATTTCCGCGAGCTTTCCTATAGAGAGTTGACAAATTAGCAATAAATATTTACAACCGGACCATGTTGAGTTTGTATGTCATATCAAACATTATACAATGTTCGTAAAGGGGTAATAATACGAGAAACGATGTTGAAACAGAGTAGAAATTAGGAACTATAGATATCCCCCTTGCTACCAATACTGGGCTTGTACGGAATGTACAATGCATGTCTGGGTCCACAAATTTTGTTTGCTCATGCCTGGGAAATGGGACGAAATTAGGGATATAAATTTTAAAATTAGGGTAACATTTATGAAATAACAGCTGAAAATAAAAATAATGAAAACATTTAACCCAAATTAGACCCATACGTAAGGAATTATGGAGAAAATAACAAATAGGCAGTAGTCCACAGCCTTTGAAATTATTACAAGGGAGTATTTTAATTTTTATGATGGTGTCGTAATCTTTCACAATGTTTGACTTTGGGTCCATTGAGGGACCAAATGTGACGTGACATTTTGGAGTAATTCCGGATTTGACAGGGAATCGAAAACATTATGCCGGAATGTAAGGTGACATCGACTCCAGAAAACATAATTTCAATTTTTTGTGTTTTCGATAGTAGGACGTCGTAATAACTTATTTATAATCCCATCAGATACTTACTATGGGCATGTAACTCTAATAGTGTACATATGCTTGTAAGTCTGGGGTAAATTGACTTTAGTCCCATTACTTTCTAGTTAAAAATTTAGTAAGCGCATTGAACAGGAATAATTAAAGATCAAAAGTTGTTTTTAAAATGCTCGAAACCTGCCTATATCTGCGGGAAATATACCTTGCAAATATCGAAATAACGATAATTTAACAACGAATCAAACGTGCTATTGTTTTTTATTCCTTCATGATGTTTTGCGTAGTGACATGACTGAAATAAGTGGTTGGAGTATATGAACATAGAAAATGTAAAAAAAATGTGGAAATAAATAATAAAACTCGATGTTGGTGACATCAATAATTGTGGCTCTTGGTAGGCCACAATTAAGTAATCTCGTACATCACCATTATAATTTATAATAGAATGGTAGGGAAATCATATTAAAGCATCAATTAATATTCATGGTTTATTATTCATAATAAAAGTACTTTTAATATTAATTAATATGCATTTACTACAGCATAACAACACTGTATGATTAGGTGGAAAGCATAGCTTGCAGTTTTAAGTGCATTTATTCAGAGAATGGTCTATGCGTCAAGTTAAAGGAGTCCAGTTGTGAAACAAATTACCGGAGAGCGTCAGGTTAATTGAAAAATAAGCTTTAAAAAAGAAGGTTCTGGTTTAATTTTAAATCAAAATTCCTAAAAATTGCGCACCCAAAATATTTCGTACTATTCACTTATTATCGTTTCATTGAAGGGAGTTCCCATTGACATGCATATTTTTCAGGTAAAATAATTGATTCTGGGATTAAATTGACGGGAGAAGTTAACATGAGTACTAAATGAGCTACTGGTGAAAGACCGATAAGGTCATCTCAAACCCAAATACCCCCCTAAATTGGAATAATATACAAGGCGCGCTGGAATTACGGTTTGAAAAGTAAAAATTATGTGTATACACACCTGGATTCCGTTGTGTCTGGCTATCCACCTGCCTTTCACTCATTTTTTCATGACGCATATATAACGGAAAGCCAATAATTTTATGGGGCACCTTCGACGTCTCTTATATTATTATCATTACCAAGTAGCAATATAAAACGACCAAATGAAATATATATAGACTTATATTATCTTATCAAAGCTGCACGACACCCATTTTTAGCATAAATTGTATTATCCTTGTATTGTATTGTAAATTGTATCCTATCACGCAGAATTTTGGGTATGCCACCCAGTGTTTCAGGGAGGCTGTTAATGTTCGTAAATTATTAATATTTAATTAATCACATTATATGGAACTGACATTGGTACAGTTGCAATTACCCAGAATGCTGCTTTTCTTTCCGCGTAAATTACTTAATATATATTTGTCTGTTCGTTCGTTTGATATGATATGCTCTTCGTAGTTTCTCACCAAGGTGGATTACACCGTTTTATTAATATTTAATTAATCACATTATATGGAACTGACATTGGTACAGTTGCAATTACCCAGAATGCTGCTTTTCTTTCCGCGTAAATTACTTAATTGCTGTCTTTGCATAAAATAAGGGGAATTTGCAAAAAAAACGTCTAACGGCTCACGTGGCGTATTTTCTAATAATAGCGGGTTCTAAAGACGGGTGTCAAGGCAAAATTTCATTCTGTCGTTGTTCAGGGCCCCAAAAACACTTTTTCGTCCAGAACGAAAATATCGAATTCACCAAATTGGTAGCTTAAGCATATGTGGCGCCTTAATTCGCATACAATATTTTTGCAGCCTTAAACCAATGTAACGCAACGTTGAAATATGAGTTTCGTATAAGTTGTTAGGGATATTTTTTACTTTTATTTCTGACGGTTTGAATTTTCACCCAAGTTGACAATGCTCCCCGCCAAGGCGGCAAAATTGATCCAGTTTTGGGTGAACATGGGCTATTTCTTTGGTTCCCTGCCCTACAAGGTGCTGTCTGACCCCGACCAAAGGGGTCAACTCTTTGTGCATTTCAACCGCTCCCGAACTCGCAGATGTCGCGTGATATTTACCATGTTGGCCTACCTGACGTATCCCGTTTTCATGGCCCGGCAGTTGGTGGAAACCATTCGGATTTACAAACTGTCTCCGACCTTCATGCCCCGCGTGATCAAAATGGTGTACTACACGTCCGCGTACAGTATCCCGGTCTTCTACTTTTTACACTTTTTTGTGCGGTGGGAAACCCTGCCCAAACTGTTGGACGTTTACCTGTCCTTTTTCAAAATTCGGAGGAAGCCCTACCTCGTTTTTCCGAGGGAGTCCCCCCTGTACAAGGTACAGCGACGGGGATTGAAGTTGTTGGCGACGTTGTACACCGCCATTGGGCTGCTCCTGGTGCAAAATGCGAGACTGGTTATGAAGAAACCGGAGGACAACTCCTTTTTTACGTCCCTTCTCGAGAACCCGAAGGAGGCTCCAATGGGTTATAGGGTGGCAATGGTGGTGGCCTTCTTTTGCGTCGTGGCAACGAATGCGGTATTGCGGAATTTTTATTGTAAAAAATGCAGTCACTATATTGGAGAACTCAACTTCATTTTTTTTTGTATTTTTAGGGAGTCATGATTTCCAATCTGTTTGCCTTCATGTTTGGCTACATGACCAGCGCCGCGGTCAAACTTAGGGAAATGGAGTAAGTGCAAAACTTTGTGGGCATATGTATGCATTGTCTGTATAATGAATATAAACCCAGCAAGGCCAGTATCTAGGCAAGTGGCGAAGGCCATTTTACATAATATTTCTGAAACAACTGAGAAGGGAAACCTTAAAGACGTCAGAGATAAAAGGGGTCAAAATCCCGTAGTTAACCAACATGCCAGCCTGTATAATATTACCATATCTGGTTTCAGTTAATTTGGGTCACTTGTAGACAGACATTTACTCTGGCAGTTACCTGCAGTGCGATCATGTTAGGGGTCCATCGTCGTCATATATATGAAAGCCTATCTAGCCATCGCTATGGATTAGGGGAAATAAAATTTGATTTTCCCGATGCAACTACACAGGTTAATATTTAAATACTCCGGGGATCACAGGGGTCAACCAATTGGGAGACTAGGGTTCTTTAATGGGCTAAATTTAGATTTTTACCCATATTGTTGCTCCCTGGGGGGTCATTCGATGGGCTTCAAAATCAATAGGGAAGATGTTTGGGTCACAAATCATCCATTGCCTGAAACAGAAGTCAAAATTCTTAACCGATTACCCCAGATAATATGGGGACGGACAGATGGACAACGCGATTTCAATAAGTAGCCTCGCTACTTCATAATTAATACATTTTTGTAGAAATAAGTAAAAGACAGAGCTGGGGGACTGCGACCCATGGCGGTCCTGTCTACGGGACAATTTCCAAGATCCGCGGTACTCAACCCGGTCCTTTTACAAGGTTCCATAATTAATTGGTCGTCAAATTATGGTGCCAATGGTAAATACATGTAGCAATTTAGATTAATTCTGAAGACATGCGATATTAGCCGTCTTCTGTGTTAATTGATTACAGCAGAAACAACGCCATTCGCAAATATGCACAGTTTCTGTTGTTTAGTCATTTATTTTAGTACAAAGGTCGGTACCGGTCCAGAGCCGGGACCGGGACCACATAACCCCCGTCCAAAAAGTAGCGCGGTCCCCCAGCCCTGGTAAGAGAGGCACAGCGGCAGTTCGATTTTATTCAGAAAATACACGATTTTTTTGCTAGACCAAATTATGAGTTTATATGAAACGTTGATAAAAAATAACCCGTTTTTTTAACACCCTTATTGCAGTCTACAAATCCACAGCTACGATGATGAATACATAAAGCGACAAGTGCGAAGCATGCAAGTGCTTCACGCGTTTTGGGAGTCCTGCTTCCGTCGCATTTTCCTCCCGGGCTACCTAACTAGCTGGATGTGCCAGGGAGCGCTGGGATTCTTTGGCGCCGTCAAACTAAGTGGAGTGGGTGCCGTCAAGATGGGAGTCGCGGGAGTGCTATCCTTCACGTATTTACTCATTGTTTTTGGGTGTGCGGCTCGCCTGCATGAAATTTCTGGGGAATTTATCACCAGCTGGAAGTACGCTCTGGTGTGTGGAAAGGCTCCCAGAAAGGAAGCTCGGGGCACGATTCGATTTATAAAATCCTTAAGGAATTTCCGCGTTTACGTGGGTCAGGTATTCTTTGTGGAGAAGTACACCGTCGCCAAGTTGGCCGATGTTATTATCAACTCCACCATCACATTTATACTAAGTATCGAGTAGACTTAATCTGGAACAAGGGTAGGTTGAATGAAGCCCTAAAAATTTGAAAAATATACAAGAACAACCCCGCCCCTGTTTTGGGTTATTTTACATTAGGAGGATAGGGAGGGGGAGGAGCCTTGATACATTGCAGGATAGAACTGTCCCTCCTTAACACACCCTGTTCTGGAAGCCACGGACAACAAATTGTTGCTTTGTTGTTCAAGATATTTTATTTTAAGGTTTCCTGACAACTACACTTCTTTCCACATACTACATACCATATAACTATAACCTAGATTAGGTGAAGTCCTAAGATCTCCTTAAGCAGGGAGCATTTATAAATAGTGGGGTTACAATTTGTTGTAACCTTTCCTTCGTTTCTATAACGAGGGCTACATACTTATTATAGATATATTTACTGAAAGCCTGTTTACGTAGTGAGTACCTTTTCGTCGGTTCGCCGTTGTTGTCTGTCTCTGTCCTGCTTCCAGTTTGAAAGCAGAGAGTGTCCAGCGTTTGTCCTTACGATTTTAGAAAAAATACTATTGTATGGACTATCGCATCATATTTTGGAGGAGTATAGGTGAGAATATTTTTTTATGTAAAAAAAAAGATTGTTTACTACCTTCAATGTGAATTTAATTTTTGGTATTGGATGTGAATGATGATTGATGATATTCTTGGTTCTCCAATTGCCATCATAATTCCAACTCGGATTTGTTTTCCCGCCTTTTTTGTCATGGGGACGTTACTACAACGGTAAGCACAAGACAATGCGTTTTTGCGAATATATTATAAAATGTGGGTTTGTTGCATTGTTTTCAACAGTAATGGGTTTAAGATTTTGTTATTTTTTTAAAAATAAATTATAGACTCCATGTATACAATATGCTTACCTCTGCGGGAAATTCATGGACCTATATAGTGTTTCATAAACAGCGTGAATGCTTTGGACAACCGAGTGTGTGGTACTTGTAAATGTGTACAATCTCAATATGCCCCAACTCATTGTCAGTACAAATACTACTTACACAGCTAGGCGAAGTCGCCTTCCTTAACTTATTTACCGCATTATCAACTACATAGGCTAGTGTAAGGTTAACTCTACAAAAAGTAGTGACTGGGTGACTGGTAATTAGTGGACGGGAAATGCATCTCGTGTGATTTAAATAATGCCTATAGCTTTAGATAGGGTATTAACCAAGTTCAAACATTTTGTCCTCTCCGGGTGTTGGTACTACTGGTGTTTTTGATAACGCGCATTCTTTTGCCAATTTTCTACTTTCCGGGAGAATATTGTAAAGGAGGCGGGTATTTGTTAACTTGAGGACGCTTTTGCTAAATAAAGTGGCGTTGATATTGAAGTACTAAAATCTAGGCACAAAAGCCAATCCACTGTAAACTACATACTACTGGTATCTGTATCTGTGAACATAAGTTACTCCCAGTCACCGGAATTAAGTGTCTAATGGCGTAGATTGGGAATATATACATCGAGATAATATATATTGTTTGTGATAATTTATGCAGGTTCAGAAAACCAGAATGCATAGGCGCATCGGTGGCATATATAAATGTTCGGGACTTGTTATAACACAAATATAAGGCTTTTCTAATCTACCCCGCATATTTTATAGCAGACGTAAACATGAAAATAAATAAAAATTTTAAAAACTTTGTGAAAACATCATCCGGCAAAAATTGTGTAACAATAACATTTTAATGGGAGACATGTACCGGCTGCAAAGCAGCCAACTCTGATAAACAACACCTGCTCTGGAGTCACTGGTTCCAGAAGATGCTGATTCGGTCGCCCAGTATTGGTCCAGATCTCGAAGGGGTAAGAACTTTGTTTTCTCTTAAAATTTATTTTGCAGGAGTACCAAGATGAGTCGAGCTCTTGCCACGGGGATTGCATTTGCGACCATTTGTATGGCCTGTTCGCTGACGCTGGAGCAGTCGCCCTTATTACAACACACGAAGGCTATCAGGATATCCCCGAAATTCGCCAGAGCCCTTTACAGCAACCGGGGGACCATGCACACTGTGCAGCAATGCGGTAAAGTAAATGTTTGTAAAATAAACGATTTCTTCAGATTTTTGCAATTTGCCTTTTTTTGGGGGGGACAGGGGGACAGGGGCAACTTCTCCAGTGGCGCCATGAATTTTGCGAGAGGACCCTCTACGGCCCCTGCATTCAACAAGCAAATGTAACTACCAGAGGAGAGTTATCCTTTATTCCAAGGGAGACCTCGGACTCCATGGGGGTTCGTATGAAATTATTGGATTCAAGTGGGGCCCTACTGATGGAACAAGAGGAGAGAGATATACCCGACAGTGCGGCAACAGCCGGATTGGAGTATGCTCTCACAGGAGGGATTTCTTTCGGGGAGGAGTTAAAGGGAAGGGTACTTAAAGGACAGGCCTCAATTTATCGAGAGTCGGACCAGGAGGTGGAAGTATGTGCGGAAGCTGATTTCATAGTGGTGTAGTAGGCTGAACTCGGTTTGGATAACGCACAAACGCTTGGCCCAACAAAAGTGTTTTTTTTTATTTATTTATTTATTGATCTCTCAAACTTTTTCAGGCCTGTGGCCTATAAAGCATACAATTTTTCAAGCAAATTACAATTTCAGATATTACTTAACTATGGGCCAAGTGTGCAATGCCCGTACTAG
>JAHZNE010002341.1:0-33484 GCA_027744055.1 Callyntrura sp. NNG-2020
TTTGAACGTAGTATTCAATGATATTTAACACTTTTGCACAAAGTTCCTCCATCGTGCTGCAAACTTAAGAGTAAGTTTGTAGCCCGACTTTACACGAAAGCTTTAGTCTTTTTTAGTCATCAGTGGGTTTCCAGTACCCTGAGCAATTTAGTGAAATCCAACAAAATTCACACTACAGCAGCGCAAAGTATACGCTTTTATATGTACATCGCAAGTTTATTTCGTTTAAAGTTCGAGTATACAAAAATAGTATCACCAAAATTACAATCAATTACACTGGATCTTAAACTATTTCCTAAAATTGTTAAAATCGTAAAATGTCCGTTTGTGATAATTCGCGGTATGTGAAAACTTACATAAATCTTGAATGGCATATCGTACAGTATAGTTTGATAACATCTGGGGGTGGGGACAGACTACTACTGATATATTAATTTACAAGTGTAAAGTATTTTTATATGCACAAGCGACAAGCCATGCATACAGTTACGAATACTCTACGAATTATGGCATACAATACACATACACACGAGCTTGGACTAAATTCCTAGATTTCCACTACGTCTATCATATCGTTATTTTCCATGTCAAGTGATTCAGGCGTTTCGGATAAATCTAATTCTTCGCCATCGAATACTAATTTAAATTTTTTTCCGTGGCACTTAAATTTGTCTACGAAATCTTCAATTAGCTGTTTCACACCGGTCGTTCTTTTAATTGCTACAGTATACCTCTCTCTGTAACCTCCAGATCCTTGTAGTTTTATTAGTACATAGTTAGGATCCAAACTTTTGAGGTTTACATTATTGTTTGCTGAACTTTCTCGAACGAACACTTCGAGTGTTCTTCCGAATGGAATCGATCCAACTGTTGTATTATCTGACACCTCGTCACTGGAAGTTTCGTCCAAAATTATTAAATTGTCTGCTCTTTTTAGGATTTTCTCTGCTATTTGCATTCGGATCTCGGACAATTTAGTTTCCTTAATGTATTAAAAAACCATAAAATCTTTAAAATTTTGGTTTACACAGTAGTAGATGAATTGAAATGTTTCATGTGTTAAAACTACATACAAACCTCGGACACCTTAAAGAGGAGTATTTCATCCATCCATCGAACTCTAATAGAACACGTTTCATGTACTGGTTCTACCATCATTTCGATGTTGCTACTGTTGTTAAAGGTACTACTATTCAAAACTTCCAAATGATCCTCATCATCATTGTCCGATATAAGAACAATATCTTCCACAACTTTCTTCTTGCCCTGTTTCGCTTTCCTGGACCGAGTTTTCACACCTGAGGGTTCTGCTTTCGCCTTTCCTGATCTGAGACTTGAGGTTTCACGTTCAGATTTCACTATAGAAGTAGTAGCAGTAGTACTGGAAGTATTGACGACACCGTTTGTGAAGTCATCGTTTCTTATTCTGTCCATTTCCTCCAAAAGTTCTTTGGTATCGTCTGAGAACTCCACTCCACAACTCTTTTTTACTTTTTTGCTTTTTTCAACTGGAGTATTTAAGACTGAGCTATTTTTTTTAAAAGAATCATGCTTCTCTTTGCCTTGAGATGACTTCTTTGTTAGCATAGATTTTGAACCAGACGGCTTTGGCAGAGGTGCTTTTCGAACTTGTGCATGAACTTGATTAAACACTGCTGTAATTTATAAAATATATTTCAATATTATCAAAATGTTTTTGTCCCCCTAACCATATTGTATGGGCGGCTGCATCTGGTGTCTGGTGGCTGTAAATTTCGGTTGTATAAATGAAGTAAAATGATGTTGATAACACAACTTACCATTGAACTTCTCGAACGATGGCAATAAGTCATCATCCGAGTCGGACGAGTCCATTGTTATTGTTATTATTATGACAAAATCTACCAATGAAAAACTCGTTCACGTTCACAGTCTCCAGTGTTAATATCCTAATTACGTCTAAACGTTGGTTATTTAATAGTTTGCCAATTGTAAATTTTCCCCTATATCGTACAGTTTCCAACGCTGACGTTTAACTAGGAAAAAACCACAATATTATTATAAGTAAAGCATTTGTAATAGGATGTCAACGTTGTATGGCAATTGTCGAGTTTTCGACCATCTTTGGATTTCAAGACTAAACTGGAAAACTCTAGTATAGTAACAACTAACTGCTGCACAATTATACGTCAGTAGCGCCCACGGAAAATTTCCTGAAAGTCTGTCAATCAAAAAGATGTACACATACATATATGCGAGATCGACATTAAAGGACATGCAATTTTAAATAGGCGGGAAGGTGTACTACAGCAGTTGTTTCATTAAAGTCGAGTTAAATGTAGTAAAAATAGATAAATATAGAGAGAAATTAATATTTCTTCTATACTTACGTTAGTTGTATGCTGTTGGTTTGTTTTGCTTTCAACAGATCGCATAAATCCCCACCGGTCTCCCTGTCTCTTCTATTGTGTCAATATTTTCTCACAAACTTAAATTTGTTGTAAGCTGAAACTAACTATATATAGTTTGTGGAGTTTCGTTTCTGATATGAATTAATCCATCATGCGTTTTTGTTTTCGTGGTTCTCTTGTCTTGTCTGTTTTACCAACAGAAAATATGCAACATTTCAACGAATATTATCTCGTTTTAACCATAAAACCGCCGTAAAAGCATACCCCTGCGTACTTTATTTGAACTCTTCAGCATAAAAATAATTGAACGGTATACGATGGTAATATTGGCAATGTAAAAAATCAAATTTCTACCTACCTACTACCTACAATCTATCTCTGGGGGGCTTCCATAAAAATGGCCATGCGTGTAGGGAGGGAGAGGAGAGGGGGTTATCACTTGGATGGATGATCTTATGGTTATCATCAGTCACTCTCGCTTCCATGTGACATTAACATTAAGCTGTCCATTCCTTAGATAATTAAATATACTCACAAATGGCCATTCATCTTTTGTTAAAACGCATGACATATATGGAGGAGAGAGGGTTTACAATCGATATTATCGAATTACCTTCTTAATGGATGAAACCCCATCTAACGTAGTATTATAACTTATAACTATAAGCACTTGCAGTGGACTAAAACTAGAAATGCTACAAGTATATAGTAAAGTGGTATACATTTCTAGAATTAATGCATTTTTCTGTTTTGTTCAGTTGCTGTTGTCATCATTCGTGTTTTGCAACGTCTCTCCAGACACAGATCCAACAAATTATTAATTAACGAAGCTTATTACCACTTACTGCAGAGAAAGTAACATAAGGTTCCGGCGTCAAGTAGTCCTACGCGTGGATGTTGAAAAGAAAGGTCTTTCGCTGCGAGCATTTGAAACCGAGAATGATTGAAACCATAATCGGTACGGCATCACCTCTTGATTAGTTGTCAGTTAAAAACATGAAACTAACTTGAAACAAAATTATTGAAGAAATTGCATACTAACTTCGAACTTCAAGTTCAAACTGGAACTATATTTACAAATAATTTACTCAACGCCATTTTTTACATAGATTCCTACAATTAACGCTGTTTTATTTTAGCATGTTTCAAGTTTAAAAATCGGGAACAAGATCACGCTATCTGAGTTTTCATGATTTTCTTGGGACAAATAAAAAAGAATTACTTTAAATTTAATGAATCAAAACAAATTGTTTAGGGGTGAAGTATTTAGTTATAGAAAAATGACAACTAATGACAAAAAGACAATTAATATAACCACTAAAATGATCGCACAAATTTAAATCACCGAGTAAAATTTTGTTAATTTTACCTTTTATTTATTTTTAAAACAGGAAAGCAACGCCACAATAACGTGCAACTTATTTTAACATAAGGAAATGTGAACATAAATACATAAAAATGCATTGTTTTGTGTTGTTGATTGTTGTGCTGACGGTTTTGTTTAACTGCTTGTGGTATAATATAATTACTTTGAACGTATGCCGGTGAATCAATAGCTGCAGAGTTTTCAAAGTAAGCCTTGGGGTGCTTCAACCAAAGTGGGGTATTGCAAGACTAAAAATGAAACAAAGACAACGCGGCGTTGCGTTGATGTATTATGTATTTTAGTTACAACAAGTACCTAAACCTAAAGTATCGTTTACATGTGTTCTTATGCATGATGCTCGACACTGATCAACTAATACAAATGGCAGCCGATCAATCTAATGATCATGATCATGATGAATCTACAAAAACGAAAAATAAAAAATGTAATATTTTAATTTTTTTAAAGTGCTTGCATTGGTCATCTTCACAGTAAAATTCGTTAATTTAGGTACAAAATCGAAAACACTAAAGTATATTACCCCTCGCCCTTTATGTCAATTTGCCTTTGAATTTTCTTGGAAATCATTGTATGTGTACTAGTTAGTTTTGCAATTGCAAACATGAAACTTACACGTGCAATACGAATTGAATAGAACAAAGCATGTAAGAATTACAAGATCGTTCCAAAATTTCGACGTTTGGATTTCAATGTGTATTTATTTGTAAGCAGTACACAACGTTAGTAGTTAAAAATCAAATATCTTACTAACTTATAATTAATAAATGTTGCATAATACGTTACTTCTGAAATCATCGCCCTTAGCTTAAAATAATATTGTACTCTTTGTTCTCAGTGATATGACAGACAGCCTGGAAAATTTATCCAACGATATTGCCTCATAGGCACCGACCGATATTCATGTAAAACCTTTGCCAGAAGATAATTGCGAAAAAGTGGTAAGCACAATCAGGCCCCAAAAGCCCATCGTATTCCCAAATCAAAAAATGTTTGAATCAGAGTTGAAACCCGGCATCCTGGTAAAAGTTTCTTTACTTGTAATCAGTAATCATAGTATTATCATTTGTAGTGTATGTTCTCCAACAGTCAAACGACTGGAATATTTATGTGTCGCATTATATGTTCGGTAGCATTGAATTGGTATCTCCAAGTTGTTCCATTTACCGTAACATAGCTTATTTACACCAAGACCAAGATTTCCTACCCCAGTCGCAAGTCGCAAGGCACGTCACAAAAAGTTCGAGTCAGAATATTTTTTTGAGGATGACGATGACTATTGCTTATCTATATATTTTTTGTTTAACTGTATACTGATCCAAGAAAGCGTAACAACTTAATAATCATTATTCACTTCTCAATGAAGAGGAATAATTACATATAATCATGGCCTACGCAGAATGACGACAGGATAGGATCCATAAAAACACGCCTTGTTAATTTTACTTCAAAGACTCACATGGTTTAGTGTGCACACACACGCTTGCTTAAATATCATCATCCTCTGTCTTATTCATTAAAATGTCGCAAAAATGACCATTAGAATGTATTTATGCATTCTATTGAGAATACTTTAAACTTTAAGTGTCATTAAAATGTTAAATGACACATGCCTTTACATGATTTATTTTATTGATCATTGTAAATTGTCAATAAGGGAATAAACAAATTAGCCTACTTTTCAATCTCTCTCACTCAAACACACGCCTTGGAAAGGCAATATATCTTTCTTCTAATACAAAGTACAAATTCCCAAAAGAAAGGTATTTTTATACGGTGTACGCTGTAAAAAATAAGAAAGTGAAAAGTAGAGTCCAACTATTATTGTTACATCTACAAGGTAGGTATGTTGTATCCATTTTTCTCGTCAACCTTCGTTAGGTATGCAATATATGATTGTGCAAGTCAGGGCTAGGGCTCTATCTCAATAAATATTCTTCTTCATCGTGATTCATTCTTGGATCGTCACACGTATGTTTATTAGTAGTAAGTACTGGAAGAGAAAAAAGTTGGTGCCACGTCAAACTATATGGCCCACCACCGTCCGGTTTTTATGAGGGAGATGAGGTTGATGATGAAAGGGGAGTCACACGCAATTACAAAGCAACATATGTTATTCTTCGTCCTTTGAAGATATTTCTGGTATGCCATACATACCTAAATCTCCATAAATCTCTCGAACTCGTGCCTAGCCTGTCGTTAAAAAGGTATCAAAACAATATGTATGAAGAATAAAGAAGAGGAGGGAGAACGAATGAAATACCGATATAACATTTTCTTGTTTTCTGGCTCCCCATATTACCTCTATACCTATCAGAAACGTACCCAAATATATACTTTCCTACCTTCAACCTTATTATTTTGGTTTATGTATTCTCCATAATCATCTTCTCTGTCACTACCACCATCATATTACTTCAATGTCTACATCCTGTATTCGAAGCTAAGACTCGCTCACTCCTAGTCCGTAGACGGCGTACAACGTAACTTCTTGTTCTGAGCTTTTTACATTTCTTTCTTCAATATATGTAATTACAGAAATACAATAGCGTATAGCACATGCTTTACGTGCGTAGGCAGTTTGTTCGGGGTGGCTCCTGCCGCTCATGTTTGTAGGGATAATGATACTATACTGCGAAGATTTTGATGGTGGTGATGTGATGCTGCTGCTAAACTAAACTGATATGCTTGATGATGATAGCTCGTTTTCTTTCACCATTTCATTGTTATTGTGCTTATTGTTGCTTTTTCATTTTACATATGAAGATAAGTATTAAACTGTACCATACCGGTGTGGTGGATTCCTTATTCGGCTTTTACGCAACAAATTTCATCGCCACCAGACTGGGTAATACAATGACTACGGTTACATGACAAGGAATGTATTAAAATACCAGAGAGTTTCATACGTAAATATATTAATATACGGCGTATTTAGTTGCTGGTACCTGTATATTGTGTCTCTCGTGTCTGTGATAAATAAAATGGTATGTTTATGTTTGTCGAATAGATTGGATGTTATAAGTTATGTGTGTGTGCATACAAAAGCAACAGTATTATTATTATTCTCGCACGATCTCATACATTCCATTTCGGTTTATGTGTGAGAAAGGAAATTGTAAAAAAAATGAAGGAATGCGGAGAATTTCTGGATTTTCAAGAATTTCAATCCCTTGAGAATAAACACGGAGACAGACCATATAAAAAGAGGGAATTCTACTTTTTATAGGTTTCAACGTCATCAACACAGCCACCAACAATCCACACATAAAACCGAAAAATAAACTAATAAGCTTTTGCAGCCTCACGGCGGCGGCGGCACCTATTCATTACCATTCGATAAGGTACAAGGTACAACGCAAATGCGTAGTAATGAAAATGCGGTCATAATAGATCGATTAAAGAAACGTAAAGTATGCAGGCAGGTAAATGCGATTCTACGATCGTTTATGTGTGGAAGGCGTGAACGAAACGTAAGAAAGCAGCAAATGCTTAGATCACATTTTCGTTTAGACGGTATAAAAGTTTCAGTTTCTCAATATTACGTATTAATGGTTACAGTTACAGTATTTTTCATGAAAACGTCTAAAGATGAACGTGATACCGCTGGTTTCCGAAACTGTCAACGAACGTACAAACAAAATCAATGTACACATGTACACTCATGAGTGAAAAAATGTATTAGAATTTCTCAGTACATTCCTTCAATAAACAAACAAGAATAAATTCTTTCACTAACAAGCATTATTATGTATTCATCTGAGCATAATCTAGTTGAATTAGAAATTCACTCAGCCAAATTTAAATTAAGGAAGCGTTTATATCGAAAATATCTGTACAAAAACACCTTTAAAATTCAATGTCCACTCAGCTCTCTAAATCATAATTGCATGTGGTCAATCAAAACAAATAAAGAAACAACCCTTCTCATGCGTAATGATGATTAGCAGAAGGTAATTGCTTGCTGAAGTATTTTATAACCCTTTTTTGTTGTTACTATTTAGTTGTTTTTCTTAATACTCACTAGTAACTTTGATTTTCAACGCGCGCGCCTGGCTGTCCCTAAGCCGAGCCTACAGATCCAGAAGGAAAAAAGGAAAAATGATGTGGCAAGCGTACATGTTCTGGTAAGGCATGGAATCCGGTGGAGTAACTTTTGGCAATTTTTTGGCGCTCCGGCGTCACCCGTCTCGACTCCACGTCTTCTTCCTTTTTGCTGTTCATGTTTTGCTTGCGTTGACATTGGTCTTGATCTCACACACGCATTTAATTTTACTGTGTCTCTGACGGACTGAGGATTGCCAAAAGACCAATGTCTTTGCTCTTTAAAATGCCTAGTGTACCCACGACTGTTGCACAATATTTCGTGAGCCGGTTTCGCTGCATGAAATGCACATATTTACTAGATACATAAATTCATACCACATACTAAATAGAGAAGAGGTCTCGTCTTCTTGTAGCCACTTTCTGTGTGCGATTTCGAGACAGTGCTGATGCCACGATAAAGAAGTCTCAAACTCTTTTTCCTTTCTAGCAATGCCACAGACAAACTAACATGCACTAAAAGGGAATTTTACAACTGGACTGGCTTTACTTAACTCGCCTAACGAAGATGAAATAAATTAATATGGGCAATAATTCGGATTTTTATTTGTTGTAGAGACATGATGACTTCTTCCTCTTAAATCAGCATACGTAACTTTAATAAGAGTCTGCTGTTGTTGTTAGCACATGGTGCCCCGCTATTAATATGTAGATAGTGGCACCGGTACTGGGCTGGCAGGGCCGAGCCGAGGTAGCGAAAAGTAACTGGCGACTACGGTACATGCAGTTTGCAAACCGCATTCTTCACTGAGAAAACTTGATACATGATGGCGTCTTAATACCTCCAGTAGTAGTAGAGGAATATTTTCACTGTTTACATTATCTTTTGGCATTCATTAAATTAAAGACGACCTTTGGCCAACGTGGCATGGTACTACTGAATGTAATCTTTACACAGTCTAATATACGTTCAGCAGTCGCAAGAAACCGCTTCTTAACAAGATTTATCTTACAGGAAGCAACTTTGCTTTTTCGTCGAAAAATAGAGTACACCTTTCTATGGCACTATAAGCCGATTCTTTCGAAAAAATCCTGTTATTTATTTATTTAAACAGTATATTACTAAAGTATATTTACTTAGCACTTCATTCCAATTTAATTTTTTAATTACGAATGTTGAAACGATCATACGATAATACATTGTAGATAAATATTCCTGTATCTTGTATATATACAGTTGATCATGCCTGCAGTTCACAAATTTCGTACAAAAAAACCAAAGTGTTCTAGAGTTATCTATTAAAGTTCATAGCATAGCTGTAGGCCATTCGTTAGTTATCAAATGAAGGATCCGCTTTTCATGCATGATTTCGTATCACTTCACGTTTATTAATGCGTAAATGTACTGAGAGAACAAAGATGCAACAGGATAAAAATTCAATATTTTTGCAAATGTAATATTTTTAAATTTGCAAAAGTACGCGAGTATTATGTTGAGTCCTTGAGTTTGTACCTTGCAGTTCCAGAAGGCGTAGCACAGCACTGCAGCAAAGCAAACGTGATGATTTAAAATGCTATAAAAACTGGATATTACTCACTGCCTACTGGATTAGCCTAGCTGAAAAGGGTTGAATTATTTCTTACACTTACAACACTAAACAACATGTTGGTCGTTAGTCATTATTTGAAATTTTATACACATATTTTTTATACATTAATGCATATGCGTGCAGCTAAAATACATATTACAAAGTAAAAACAAAACTAGGTTTAAAAGAAAAGAAAAACTGGATTGGGATTTGCGAAGTAGCAAGTTTCGAAACTTTATAACTCCTAATTACAGGCTATTAATCAACCAGACACCATACTAATTCGATTGATCATCAGTGTAGCTGGGTCTACAATTTTATGTACCAGCATATAATAACCATTACTATTCATCACTCTGGGAAGTTGGTAAATTTAGGACCGTTTCATCATCATATCACATTTGAGCAAAATTATTCAAAGATTACAAGCTTTTGCTTTACAAAAATTTAGACACGGCAGAAACAAGTAATATGTGTTATGTCAATGTTGAAAGTTGTCAGTTTTGAGATTTTTAGGGGCAAGGAACAGGAATGGTATATAAAGTGTCAAGATTACAGTTCACGTCTCAACCAGCGTCACGTGGCCGTGCCTATCCCTGCGACTTTGTTTTGGAATATGTATTTCTAACAGTTTATCCATTCATCTTATTATAGACCACAGTTGATGGTTATTTATTACTACCAATCAGCATAATCACCTTTGAATTGCAATTGCCGTATTATAATAATCACAATCATCATTTTCATATCTCTATTGTACCTACCCACTTGTATACCTACGCAGTGGCAGCGTCTAGCCCCTCAAACAAACAGACCGACTTGTGTGTGCTCCTTATCGCATCTTCTCACTTACAACTACCACCTAATAAGCAGTGATTGTGAAGGTGTTGCCGGAAAAAATGTTAACAATTGCCATCAACGAAAGCTGTTTGCTAACTGTAATAATAATCAATAAAAATAGCACATATTTTCTTAGGTGGAACTTTTAGGAGAAAAACAGAGGCTACCGAATAATTGCCAACATCCAGAGAGAACTTCTTTACATAGTCAAAAATAGTCACAGTTTTTGACACCAACAACAATAGATCATTACATATTATATCCAAGATCGTTCCCTTTAAAATTACGTACAATTGGAATATTACTGGTTGCCGAGGTGGACTACTATAATAGGCGAAGAAGCTTGCTCACGTCTTGTCGATGACCATTGATCAATTTTATTCGGATGTGATAACGGCTTGATAAATAATAGTGTGTGGTCCAACAATGTAGTAGATCTTGTGTTTAATATGGAAGAGCTGACACTCTTTCAATTTGCGGGTTGGCTATGGACCCCATAAATCTTTACGTTTTTTTGCGCCAGATGCTGACAAGGTATGAAAAAAATTAGCCATTGTAATTTTAGCTATCGCCGCTGTTTTTTTTTGTATGTAGTACCTGTGTAGTCCTTATTAACGGAATCATATGCATATACATACATGCAGTGATGAAACCAAGGGATTATTGTCTAGCGTTTAGAGACTCCATTCTCCTCTACCTAACGAGATATGACTAAATTCCGTAAAACGCTACCTGTTTCAATTTTTATCATGCCAGCGTTTGTCTATCTGTTGTGCTAAGAAAGACATGAAAGACAATTTATTTGTCATTTTATTTGAGAAACTGAAAAAAACTTCTTTGAAAGGGTGATGATACTTGAGGAATTTGTTAGAAGAATCTCGATGTATGTGCCTATGAACGTATGTTTTGGTATTAACTTACCAAGCTCTGTTCTCCGTGTGTTGGCTCATCATCGTTTTCCATACAGATTACGTACATGTACACGTATTAATACGCTTATCCTTTGTGAAAGTCTACGCACAACACAACTACAACCTGTGTGTTGTGCTGTTGTAAGTTAGGGAGCTGTTGTTAGTCTTGTTGCACATTTTTTACATACATTTATCACAAAAACGTTACATATCTCACTCCTCCCCCGTTTACAATCCATTCTCTGCAGAAAACCGAAGGGTGAGTTAAAGGAAAGGAATTTGTGGTATGGCATTTATCCCTCGACAAGATCAAGTGGAACATTGCGTTACACACAGTAATATTAATAATGCGAACCGAATGTGGACGGTGTATATAACATTACACTGCTATTTCTCTCTTTTCAATTTTTCAATTGCAGCTCTCCTCAGTTCGGTTGTCTCGGTATGGTACCACCTATACAGTGCGCAACTACAGCGTAGTTTTTAAAAAGAGCAAAAAGAATGCGTGTTTTGTATGTAGAATCCGAGGAAAAAAACCAGCCAACAATAGAACAAGACTTTAACGTTCGTTACCTTTACCTAAGTTGCATTATTGAACCCCCACCCACCCGCTTACATATTATTGTATTTCGTACGATTTTGTGGCTAGGAAAAATAGAGAAGCAATAATAAGGAGACTAACATAATATTGTATTAACTTGATTACAGAGAACCTCATCGAGACGGGGACAGGAGCTCTATTTTGTACGCGGCTAAAATTTTCTTTTTTATATTCCTCCGTACTCCCTATTCTCAGTTTAATAAAAATAATAATCCACATTCTTCCAACCAAGCAAAACTTATTAGATGTCGACAGCGCGCAGCGGCGACCAGGACGACGACGACGACTGAGGATTCTGAGGAATGGAATGAATGACGTCGCGACGCACATGTTAATAATGGTGTGGTGGCTGGTTACTTAAGTCGAGCTGTTTAGGTAGCACACATAACTGATCATGATGACGACGACGATGATCATTATATTAAGATAGAACATAGTATTTATAATAATATGAAGCGTAATCATGATATTACGTTGCCTGTTACGTGTACACGAATATATATTTCCCTATAGCCAAAGCATAACATGAGAAGTGAGAACCAGCGGCTACAGCATGGCATTTTATTGAAGACTCACTGCAGAGTGCAGATGCTGCAATACTACTTGCCTGACGACTGGTGTCTTCATATCATCGTATTTTATTGCGTTAAATGTTTGTCGAGGTCTGGGTCTAGGTCCTGTACACAAAGTACGCACACGAAACAATCAGGATATCGACGTCTTCTGCATCATCATCGCCGTCGTCACACACACACAGGTAGTTAAGTAGCTCTCCTCCTCCTCCTCACAATTTACTGCTACCTACCACCACCACTACTACCGTCCATCCGTCCATCACCTTGCCCATATTACATCAGATCGTCATCTTATCATCATCATTCTCTCTCTAATCCCTAAGACTAAGACCACGCCAGGCACGCGGCCACGCGAGAGATCCTGAGTTTTTGCTCACGATCAAGATCGGCATCCTAACAAATTCCAGTTTTTCCAGTACCGGCTTCAATGGTAGCAACCGATTGGTCATTCTTTTCTCTAAAGGTTTTATCATAATTTGATGACTGTGTCTGTTGTAGTGCTTCTCTTTTCTCTTAATCGGATCAAATCAATAGACGATGAAAATGTTGATCTAAATGGTAAGAGGAATGGGAAATTCTTGAAATTCCTTCCTTTCAGTAGAGTAGAGAGAATATAGCTTCCGAAAATATTTTGTTACATTTTTGTATGAAATAAGCTACGTTCGTGAATACTCCAGGTGGGATCTTCTCTAAGTTTGCTGCATATACGTTGGATTTATTCGTTATCCTGTTTTCGTGAGTGTATATCTCTTATTTCTCATTCATTTCCATTCATTCAAACAGTTCGTTTGGATGGAGTGTGTCTGACCGAGAAAAAATTGAACACAGAGAGTGAGTGTATTATAGGGTGTAGGTGCATTTTCCCACTTTGTTTTCAACTGCTGATCTTCTTGACAGAAGAGAACAAAAAGAGAAGCAGTGCGCCCCTCATGTTTTAGTGCTGTTGTTGCCCATCACTATCATCTCCCTCTCCTCAGCTCATCATGTCTTACGACGGTATAATGTTGCGGTGGCGGTTGGTTGGTGAGCAGCAGCAGCAGTGAGCTTCATCCAAGAAAAGAAGATTGTATTATTGTAAAAGCAACGGTGGCACTTGTATCTTAACACGCTATAAATCTTGAACCCGCTGCTGGAATCCTGGAACGGTGACACGTCCGGCTAGAATTTACACGGCAGACTACTGTGTTTGCATTCTTGATTTATTTGGATGGTTACTTGCTAAACTACGTCATGCAGTGCCAACTTTGGGATCACTGAATAGTGAATATTTTTCCTGGAACTGTGTTCACACCCATGCACATCAAAGTAAGAGTTAGCAATATTTGTAATAATTTACATTCGAATTTTAATGTAATAACTAATACCACCCAATCCGTAAGATACTAACATAAATATCGCTACGTTTTACTATTACTCATAGGTTTTCGGTTTGCTGTTAGCCACGTCAGTTGACACACAGGAGAGAGAAACTGGATGAGGCGTTTGCTTCAACTTCTGCGATAACCGTTAAATAACTGGAGCCGTCATCTAGACAAAGGTGTAAAAACAGAGGAAGAGTCTGAGACAAAGAAACTTTGTTTTTAAACTTTTATACGATTTTTTAAGAGGGGGCGTTAAAAAAATCAATGATGTGCTCGAAGAACATTTCATCCGAAATTTGTTTTAGTACTGTTCATGTTTGTCACAGTACGGTAGTCGTAGTAGTTGCAGTGGAAAAGTTTCTATTTTCTGCCGTTAGGTTGAAGGAACAGTTTTTCAAATCATTAGTGTATCCGCATATCTTATGAAGAAAAAGGACTTTTTTCTTTCGGAAAATGCACGGCATGCATGCACACATTTATGTTTGTGTAATGTAATGTCCGCATAAATAACTCTACTGCATAACTTTGACTCGAAATTTTTTTGTTATCGCTGTCGTTGTGCTCGCACAACAAAGTTTTTGCTCAGAAAACAAAGAAGAAGGATAAAGTTGAGCACGACTGATTGTGGTGGTTGTAACAGCCGCAGCAATACAATATAACGTGCGCTCAGCGAACTGTATTTGGAGATTGTGGAGACATATGACCCCAGGCACATCAATTACTTTTTTCTGCAATAAAGTTATCGTTGTGGCCTCCTTTCTTTAAACGTCACTGCTCATCACTACACACGTAATACTCCAGGAACATTGTCATAAAAATGGCTTCCCATTTCTCATCACCAACAACGTGGTCATCATTTACAACAGCGTGGGATTGGAAGCTGCTAGGGTCGTCTTCAGAATTTTTGCCGTTTTCTGGCAGGCAGAACAAAAAGAGGAGACGGAGATGCACCCTCAACAAATATTTCACGGTAAGACGCAAAATATTCTTGAGTTCATGCATTCTCGGAGAACTAATACAGTAAAGTATAGAGATAGATTTACAAAGTTCTAGATTCAATCTTTCCCTCATGCCAGTCCAGATTCATATTTTTAGCATTTGGAGGAAAAGTTTGTTCTAAGTGGAAAATTTAGATAAATCATTTTCTTCCTTGACTCTATGAATTATATGCATCGTATTCAGTGTGAGTGGCCATAACACGAGTAGAGCACCGACTTTGTGAGCACTTTTTTCTTCTCATAAATTTTCAAGAGCAGTCAGGAAATTTTTTAACTTGCATGTATGTCGTAGGAAAGAAAAAAACGCTGGTTTTAGATATAGATGCTTGCTGCACTTATGCAGGGAATATAATAAAAATGGCAGTCATCGTCATTACTTATTCATTCATTCATTATACATTTTACCCAAGATTATAATAGACCGTAAATACCATCAAATCACGACACTAAAGCAGCACTAAAGAAGGCACGCAAAAAATATTAGCTGTAGCAGTAACGATGCGCTCCGAGATTAAATCAATAGGAAAAAATTTGGCGAAAAAACCAAAAAGTAAGGTAGTGAATTTATGATAATGACACTGTCATGCATGCATTTTATTCCCATCATAATACTTAGTATTGCCAGAGGATTGTCTTCATTCCATGACTGACTTAAGTGAATTGAAAAAAAAACGAGAAAAAAACTTCTTGAGCGCTGTACTATGTACCAACCCCGGCAGCAAAAAAGTTATATTCGCCAAGTCACAACTTTGAAATACACATCCAGTAAATGGCATCAAGGAAACCAACTGTTCTGACGACTGCAATGATTACCGCGAAGGGATTTAATGTTGTCGATCGATACACGTAATAGAAATTAGGCAAAGTTGAAAATCTTTAAATAATAGGTAGGCGATCAAAACACATGTCGGACTAACCTCGTAAAAATTGCGCGCGCACTAGCACGAGCTAGTCGGCTGAACATAAAACCAAGCATTCATTAAGATACTTCTCGAAAAAACGACTTCTTAAATTAAGTCAGTGCCACAACCTACTACAAGGCTGAAAGCTGATAGCAAGTTTGATTTTTAAAGACGCAATCTGGACCGCACAACAACAGGATAGGAGGGTTCATAGGCGTTGTAAGGAATGTTATATCAAAAAGTGTATTTTTGCATGAGAGGAGGAAAACCACTTTGGCTTGCAACAACTTTGCTACAGTAAAAATAGTACGCTCAAATTCCACGTAATCTTTTTAGCGTTATGTGCCCCAGCCCCACACAAACCCATTCGTCATCCGCGTGAATCGATGATGCATATTACATGAAATGATAAGGTTTACGTAAAATCACGTCTAATTGGGGCATGTAATGTTTGTTTTCTGCTGAGGCTATTATTTAGCAAATCAACAAATACAACAACCGTACAAATATAGTAATTTAAGGTAACATGCCTTCAGACAAATGAAAGTTTCCCATTAAAAGACAATCGATAAAATAAGGAGTTGTAAGGTTGCATGCAGTTAACCCTCTCTGTCTCTGGAGAAAAAACTGTCTGAAAGCATGTTATAAGGCAACATTATAATAGAATAAGTACATAATATCTGAAAATTAAGCAGATTAAAAACTTGGGATGATGTGACTGTGGTGCTTTTGTGCATATAAACGTTGTTCGTTTCATAAAAAAACGACCTGCAACCCTTTTAACCATATACGAAGTAATAAAGACAGTTTTCATGTCGTAAATTTAACGTGAAATTTTTATTTTCCTCGTTTTATTGCATTGGTGTCTATTATGTACGCGAAGAAAGAAATATAAAGTTTATAAAAATAATTTGATGTATGTATCGTCGATAATGAGCGCATAAAATATTAGTAAGAGTTGAATAATATTAAATATAATGTGTTTTTTACGCACTTAAAGATCATAGGCCATTTTTTCAACCGTTTACCTTAATGTATGCAAGCCAGGGTAATTCTCTGTTAGACGATGAGGGTGAAACATAAAATCCATTTTTTTCTGGGCAAGGCATGTTCGATTAGGTATCATTTTATGATGCGTTTGTTCGTAAGGATATATCCAATTCACCATCTCATGAGGATGAAGACAGAGAACAACAATATTATTACCTTATATGTACCTAATTACACATGCGCCAACGGTCTCTTTCTTGATCTCGAATTTCAGCAGATGACTGCTTTTTCATAGGACTCTGTGCTGCTGCCAGCAAGATGAAGCCTTTTTTATTTCTGTGCAAATCTGCGCGTGAATTACTGGAGATTCTTCTATATTGTTGCTTCTCTGTTGTGGTTGGATTGTGTGGTGTTGTTACTTTGCAGTAGTATCATTATCACATTGAATGATCTCTTACTCTCCACCAGCAATAACAATATAACGTTAATTACATGTTAGTCAAAAGGGGAAGCTATCAAAGCAGAAGAGCCGCGTAATATAGCTCGTGGCGTTTATCGCTGTTTCAGCTTCGGATGGATGGTTAGAATTAGAAATGGTAAGGTAGGGAAGGAGGAGATTTTTGCATGAGCTTGTCAGCCAAACGAGAAAATCATGAGTCGCAAGGCAATTCCTCCAGGTAATTTTACATATTTATGGAAGTCGCCGTTTAAAATTGCAGCGTATATAAGGACATGATCTGCACGAAATGCGAAAGAATTTCGACAACAATTGCGTTGTGATACAGTATATAACGAAGAGAACAATGGGTTAATAGGGCGCCAAATTGTTTTTGCAACCTTTAAAAAAAATTACAACACGGTTTGAAATTGACATTAGATGGACATTTGATATGGCCAAAATGGGCTTGTGGGCCTGTATGTAAACATGGATTATCATAAACTATTTTGATTTGCTAACGGCCTTATCGATGACGATAATCTTACTGGATGACTACGCAGGTAGACAGACACTGATGCTCACGAAAGGAGATTCCATTTCGTGCCTGCGGAGACGAGAAAAATGAAAACTCACAAGTGGCTAGCGATAGATAAACTACGAGTAATTTGTAACTACTACCAGTGTGACCGATCCCTAGTATAGTGAGGATGAAATTACTTGAAGAGAAGAAAACAACAAGAGTCATTAATCATCTAGTAAAATAATTAGTAAACTGTCTGGCTTCATTTTTTCCTACATTCTTTCTAGGAGGTCGGTCCACTTTTGGTCCTCCTAGTAGCTTTGACATGGTCATACTACAAGTACAATTTTATGAACATTTTATGACGATAAAATTCGTGTTTTTACATGGTTGTTGAAGTGTGAGCAAGTAGCTTCCTATTACAGGCGCGTACACGTAGGGCTGGTTAAAATTCAGATAAATGTGTAAGCGCTGCTACCGTTTGACTTTCAATGTTTCAATCTTGGGAAGGTATACCCATTTTAAATTTAAGAGACACAATCTTGCAGGTGCCTCTAGTCGTCGACAACTAAACACAAAACACGACGATGCTCATTGTAGCTAACAATTCAATAGACGTAAAGTCATAATTTGTATAGAACTTGTAAATAATTTTATTGACAGTTGACACCACTTACCACTATTCATGTCAAAATGACAGATGCCTTCACCACAGTACATAATAAATACAACCAGAGTGGAAAACCTTTATATTCCTTTTTTTTTAGACTTTTCTATTCAACAACTTGGAAATTACTGACGGGCCGTGTTATTTATAAGCAGAGCAGGTACCATACACACCTCTCTGCGAAGCGTTTCGGTAGAATGGTTCACCTTGCGCTTGTATGTTTGCAAAACGGATGAAGTATTCGAAATGTTAAATTAAGTGTCGATATTGACGTAACAGGATTCTTTCTGTTTTTGAATAAAATGTGTGTACTATACACAATAAGGGTATCAAAATCAAACTATCTTGTAATCACAAAATAAAGAGCTGCTTGCAATCAGGAAAGGGTGGTCTCTCCTCATTGTCTTTAACAACGGGGTATTCTGAGACAAGCATATTATTATCGCTCCAACATCTTGATCTGCTGTCTACTACGCAGTATTGTTTGTAATAGATGATTTCGATTGTTGCATATAGCGCACAAGACTTATTATGGCACAGTTTTGAGTTTAGTGTACTCAATTGCCAATTTTAGCGAATTTTGCCTGGCGGATGGAATATTGAAATGATTAACATCAAAAAGCCTACGTTGATCCAATCAATTTCTATTCAAAAAGTCGTTTTGCTACAAATTGATTTCAATTTATGGTACGTCAAGCATGCCTAAACTTTCTGTAAAGAGAACAAATTATGTTTTTATCCTCCACCAATCCTCGCTGGTTAAACACGGAATTTAGAATTATTTTTTTGGATGCAAGCACTCCTATTTGAATGAAGAACTTGAAAAAAAATCAATAATAGAAAAGACGACTTATTGTACAAATCTCAATTCAGAGAGGTACAAATTGATACTACAATCTCATTTAATTTTGTAGTTCAAGTTCAAGAATTTTCGAGACCAGCTCATTGAATAGGTACTATCATGGCACTATAGTGTTTAAACCAACAAAAGATTTAGCACCATAAACGTCATCAGTCAGTCAGCATTCAACAAATTCAGTTACACAAATCACACCATCCTTCATTTTTGTATATACATTTGTGGTGATGTAAATAAAATACGAGTATAATTTTCAAATGTACTGTTCTAATACATTGTTGGTGTGACCCTGTCAATAATTAAGTGTGGAAGTAATTTCATGAATTGCGATTTTTGATTCTGCTATTATCATAATATATCGTGGCAAAAATACATAATCAGCATTAAAGACTTCTACTACTGGCAAATAATACGACCATGTCTATCACAAACAGACATTTTGCGTCGTATATCTTTTTTTACATACATGTTTTAAACATTTGTTGTACTGACTGTCTCCTTTACTCTGTATTATATCATTGTAATACATATGCTTATAATACTTGGATTTCTTATGACTACAAGAAGAGAGATCGGATGCACGAGAATGTAATGAATACCTAATATAAAAACCTGTACATGAGCTATTTAAAAATCTATTAAGCCAGAAGCAAAAAGATGTACAATGGGCATAACATAATAGTGATTCAGAAAATTGATAATAGAAAGTGTCTTGGTTTTTTAAGGATGAGTTTTTTCTGTGTGCCCCTTGCCGCTTTTAACGAGTATCATCATCATCGTTTCATCCAGTCCCGTATTATGTACTGTTGATTTTATATACCATGTAGTATTGTTATTTGATATAATCTCATCTAAGATCTATTAAGTTTTCAAATCATCCCATCGTTTGTCCTTTGGCATTTTGTACGGTAGTGCAGTGTACCACTACCTGTTGTAACGTAAACGAAATCAGTGGAGAACAGGGAGAATTTTAACGGAGCTTGAATTAAAACTTAATTAGCTTTGATAGCTGGTCTTGAATGAGTCGCGATTGTGTAGAAAGTGACCAGCGGATACATTTCCTTGATTGCGGTCAAAACAGGAGATACATGTTTACACGACAGGGTATATAATAAAGCAATTAGCAGTGTATAAATTAAGGTATTGCAATAGTGTAGAAAGGCACTAATTACCGGTGTGTCCTAACAAAAAGAGTGTTATATCTCGTACTGTATATAAATAACGCTAATTGAGTTTTTCTTGTGTGTGATAACAGCGTCAATCAACTTTACAAGAAAAGTAAACAATAAATTAAGGGATGACCTAGGTACATATAATACACAGAGTTCTAAACGTTTTACATTTTGTAAGGAATGCTTTGATACACAACCAGATTCATCTTTTCAACTTGGCCCTGGAACGCCTAAGTTGTTTATCAACACCTTTTCAATCAGATGTCTAGCTTGATATTAATTAACTAATTAATTTCTGATATACTAGTCTTAACTTTAATTCGATGTACCTACCTGTTAACGTGAACTTCTAATGGGCCACCCAACAAATTATTACTTACCACAGGTATTGAAGATCAAAGTTAGGGCCTTAGGGGTACCACCATCGACTATACCGACCAACGAGATTGGTGGACAAGTAGGCATACTATTTTGACAAGTGTACGGAAAGTTAAAATGTTGGCGTCACGTCACAAAATGCCAAAACAGAATTACCTAATTAAGTTTTGCAGAGAGATGAGATGACATGTAAATTACTATAATTCATTCAAGAAGTTTTATCTCAGTGACACATTTTTTTATGTTCACTATAAAACCTCCACATGCAATCCTCGACCCCTGCTTCCTATACTGAACCATATGGTTAGGTAGGGAATTAATAGCTTCATAGTACGAAATTTTGTGTTTTGGCAATTTTGAACACTCCTTTTGAGCGATAGAACACCTGTCGGTAATTCAAGTTTATCTAGATTTCAAAAAGTAATAGAGCACAGACAGAAGAATGCCACCCTATCTTTTTGTAATGTTCTTTTATCATCTTGTCTCAAGCAGTCACAAATGCTCATTGATGCTGCGGCAAACATTATTTTTATTTTGACGCATTTATAGTGGGAATGAGAATACCAATCCAATACATTAGGTAGATGTATTGGCATTTAACTTGGCATTAAACTCTGAAAAATTTTGGGATGGGGGTTATTTTTTTTATGTAAATTAGCTTATGTCATTGGCAATTTCTGTCTGGAGAACGACTGTTTGACTGGCAGTCACAAAGGCTAATTAGTTTGGAAAAGAATTTTGATAGCCATTTGCCATGAATTTAACTATGCATGACGATGACCACCCTTTGCGAGTTCTCCTTTTCCAGTGCTCACACCTACTCTCGATTCAATTCTATTACGACACTTTGCCCAACTTGAAACTACGACGGTATCAACAAGAAAGTCACGACTGGTTATTATTGATCAAGTAATTTTGATAATGTGCGTTAAGTGGTAAAAGGAAGAAAATCAAAGGAAGCATCAACTACGAGTTTCGACTCTCTCATTTCATTCTTTTATTCCTTTTCGTCCTGTCTACGGACCTAAAAATCTTCTTTTCACAAAGTAACAATATATTTAGTATATATATAATATGTTTAGTAGCAAGCACCCCACCAAATGAACTTTGTGAGGCGTTCACCAAAATTTGCAATGTTGATAGCTAACATATTAGAGATATCAGATAGCGTTTTTCAAAACCAACTTGCTTTGTCCACTCTCCACAGGTACATTCCTTTTTCAATTTAATTAAATCTATTAATAGTAGGAGACAACTGGACACGCAGTATTTTTCCTGTATAAACTCTCCATTTGATGGTGGACACTCCTGTTCTTCTGGCGTGGCCTAACAAGTGCGCCCAGACAGATAAAACTTCTCTGTCATGTTAGGAACGGTTTGGTTTAAATGAAAAAAATACATTTTTATTGTCCCTAAGGATTAATAATTTACTTGTCTGCTGATTACTTGGCTTCCCTAATTCTAATTTACTTTGACCGTCGTCGTCAGTTGATGAAATAATATGAATAGTTTACAGTAATTGTATTTAAACGAAATGCACTCCTTGTTGATCTAAGCCACCATAAATCAGTGTTGTCATTAAGGTATCATCGTTATTTGCATTACAGTTTATATATTAGTTTTGTTGCACAGAGCAGTGCAATGGTACCAGATTGGAATTAAAAATAAGTTGTTCAAATACTCATTTGGTATGCATTGCTATTTGCTGCATACTATATTTTTAGGCTGTGACTAATAATCCTAATTTTCAGGAGCAACAAACCAGTCTACTAGTTCATCTTCATTACTCTCAAAAATACTTTTAATTAATTCGACATTTCACTTGAGCTCACTGCGACTATTAGTAAAAATCGTGTTCTTTGTATTCTTGGTGGACACACGCAGGAAACACGTACCAACCAGCAAATAAATCCATTTTCTCTGTATAATTATTATTTGTAATGGGCACAATATTTATGCATATTAGATAAGTTATATGAAAATTATCAGAAATAGCAGCAACAGAAGCATAACGCAAAAGTTCATCAAGCATGTTTGTAACAAAATGTTATGAGGTGACGGTTGGCGGTAGTGTCCAGCACAAAGGGGAATGCCAACAACGATGAATCAGCAGTGGCTCACATGTCAAAAAACAGGTAGCCTAATGATATTATTAATTTCAATACTTTATTTTCTCGACCGTTGCTTGAAATGAAAAATGTGTAACGTGTAGGTATGAATAACTCGCTGGATTTTTGCAACCAGTCTTTCAGCAAGTTGCTGAACAGGCAGGGCTGACCAAGCCCAAGACTTTTAGGAACGAAAAGAGGTTTGCAAAAAAATTGGAGCTGAGTTATTGATGACTTTACTTTTTGAGCGGAATGAATATAATGCTCACGCTTACACACATATCACAATCATATACTTTGAATGATGATAGTACATGTGTCTATTTAATTCCTTCTTCTCTCTCTCTCTCTCTTCTCTGTCCCTCCTCTGTCTCCATCTTTATGAATTTGTTAGTTACATTGACTTAGTTCAAGTAAGTGCTGGCTGTAATGGTGAATATGTAAAAATTAGTGCACCTTTTCCAAGTGGAGAGAACAAGGAGAGAAGTGGTTTTACCTTCATGTTTAAACATCCAAGTATACACGTTACAGTTGATTTATGCATCTCCTCTAGCAAAAAAAGACTACGCCAAAACAATGCATGTTCTCGTTTGTCGGTCGCAGTCGGTGTTCTTTCTTGTATTTTTTTGTCGTTGCAAAAAATCGGATGCTACACTTTTTCTACCTTTTGACTATAATATGCACACTGCATGGCTTTCAGTTTATTGTTTCATGGGGAAGAATAATGGCTGCTTGGAGATGTGATGAAGCTGATTCATTCTTCAATCCATGTGTGCACTTTTACACTAGAAATCCTCACATTTTGTTTTGCGGTTATCGCATTGTTTACTTACGCCATTGAATAGAGACATTATTATTTTTATCTCAGATTTACATCATCAATGTCATGCTTAAATTTTGGTTTGATAAAAAAAAATGACGCGCCACAGCCGCCACCGTTGTTGGGGCCTTCTTAAAGGTCCATTCGAAAAGTAATTCTTTATTTGCAATATGCGTCGTCGTGTAGTTAGTTCTTCATCCATGCCGTTCGCATTTCTACTCCAAAATTTAGTTAACCACTACTATTGCGGCCGATATAACAAACAAAGTGGGTAGCATTTATTGCGAGTGTTATTATTATTACGTGTTGTATTATGTCGAGTTTACTTTTGCAAATTGGCCTCAAGGTCACCAGCCTGTCGAGTAATTTAAAATGCATTTGTATGACATGTGACTTCTATGGTGTGACGTGTTTTGGGATACCTGCATTTCTCTAAAGCCTCCTCAAAGATTGATCTTGATCTGTTACTACAAAACGTATAATATACTGTATACTAATACTACTTATTTTTAGCGTGGTGTCCAAGAAGACACCAGTGGTGTGAACATAGTACTTTTAGTGACAATGGCCGATGAAATAAACGTGTGCAAAGCAACTTGTCCATGTGTCCTCCGCATTGATGGATGTGGATAGTGTGGTGGTGGTGGTGGCATGGTGGCGTGTCATACATACATACATGTAGCTTGTTACTGTAATAATAAATATGAATGCATAAGAACACTATTTTGCTTTTAGCATGAAAAATAGGAAGCATGAGTTTGATTTGCTGAAACATTTTGCTCTTCTCATGATCACGCTGCTGCTGCTACTGACACTTTCAAACTGCCATTGTCATTTTAATAATTTTTGCCACTCCACAAAAACTGCGACTGCGAGTCACACAGACACACTGCAGACTGCAGAAAAGTCGTTGAATGAATATACAAAAATTTTAATCTCAATTTAAAATCTCTTCCTTTTGTTTGTACATCATCATCATCCACACCAACAATGACATTATGTACCAATTAAGATCCTTCAACAATCAGCGTGTTATCAGATTTAGAATTAGCCAATGAGCCGTGCATCCCCACAAATTCAAACAAAGGAAAAATGACAGAAAAAGCTACAATATTTGATGGGACTTGGTTCACCAAATGATACATGATACAACATGTGTAACAGCTGCGGAGTAATTTTGCTGTTTGGACTCTTGCCTCTCTCCCAATCATGTAACGTATGCCGTGGACCGTGTACCTAGCTATTTCATTATAATAATCTTAATGGCCCTGCAGTGAATCTTGATTTAATGGGCGTGTTTCACAAACACCCCATTTGTTTACTATTGCTTTACACACACAGTTGCTTCGCCATTTCCATTATTCGCTCATCCTGTCAAAGTGAATTGAGTCAAACGCAATTTTTCAAAAAACTCGCTCCATTGTAGTCGCAAACTGACTGCTTGTGAGAAACTCCGTCTTGATGAAAAACTGGACAAAATATTCCTCCAATCAGATGCGAGAAGGTCATTTTGTATCAATCTTTTTGAAAAAATCCTGATCGTGATTATTCCATTTTTATCAGATTTTATGTAATATTCAAAACTGATTACGCTTGTATCATTTTTTGTACCAAAAGGGATACATGTTTATTCTTAGCGTACCACATTTCATCCAAAGGGTATTAATGAAACTGATGAGGGGCGATACACCTTAAAATTGATTATTCCTTCTTTCGTCAAAATAATGCACAATTCTTTGGTTTCTTGGACCGCGAGGGTAATTATGAGCGCCCAAATGTCATAAAAGTATTTTAATCTTTAAATTCCTCCATATTATTACTATTATTGCGATTTTACGCTCATAATAAGATGAACTTGGTCAAACACACGTCAAGGAATAAATTATTTTCATGTTGAATATGATAAACTGTTTATTTCGCTATTGTGCTGAATACCTAAAATAATGTTGTTTATCCCACACGTGTACTCATTATCGTACCTAAACCATAGGGCACGCCAAACCGTCACCGTCAACACTCAACATACGGACTTCTCTCACACAAGTCATTTTTAACGTTTGCAAATTCCTCACAAAATTCACAAAACTGGTCCAGCAACATTTTCAGCAAAATCCCCTTCTTGTTTGGGGATAGGTGGCTCATATTTTTCTTGGTTTTCTTGTAGCATTTCTGATGGCAATCAATAACAATATTACCGTGGACTGAAGGAATTGATTAATTGCGATACGAAAATAATGAGAAATTTTTTTGCGTACCTTGTAACAATACTGATGATGGTAGTATTATTAGCCGGCAAAGTAAACGAGAATACCTTGCTCACATACTTCGATATATCTGGGTGCAATTCACTTTATTCATAAGAGTGTGTGCGCTATATTTTGTTGGCACACACAAACAACAACCTTCTCCTTTGTGACCAACACCTGATCATATATTATCTTTTATTGATTTTCATTACCTTCTTGATTTTCAGTAATTACAATAATCAGCAGCTCAGGAAAAAATGATTATTGAACAGTTTTTTATTGCTTGGTCGTGACCAATTCATTTCATAACTCTACTTTTATGCGAAGTTTTCAACAACACCAGAGATATCACCCATTGTAAATTTTTTTTCTTTCTTTTTGCCTTTTAACAGGAGACTGGAGCTTGCCTTATTTTGGGAGTATTTGTACTGGCTGCGCTGCCACCCTGGACGCACTGTCGTCCAACGGGCAGGACAGAGACCCAAACAAAGTTTAATGTATACGCGCATTCCTCCGATGATTCTTCCACCGGTCTGCTGCCACCCTCTGCAGGAAGTGTGTTGAGAGACGAAGCGTCTGTTCCAGGAAGATTCGAATTTCGGAGGAAAATCTCCTCTTCCAGTAGTTCAAATGAACCAGATGCGGATAGCATTAAAAATACAAGTAGTGGTAATATCAGTAGTAGTAGTAGTAGTAGTAATGATAATGTTAATGCTAGTGAGGAAAGGCGAAAAAATGTACATACTTTTAAAATAATTCAGGGTTCTAATGAAGATAAAGATAATGGAGTAGCTGGAGGTAACTCGAGTA
Source organism: Callyntrura sp. NNG-2020 (assembly GCA_027744055.1). NCBI lineage: Eukaryota > Metazoa > Arthropoda > Collembola > Entomobryomorpha > Paronellidae > Callyntrura > Callyntrura sp. NNG-2020. The sequence goes on from JAHZNE010002341.1 coordinate 26,605, forward strand.
TGATTGACTGCTGCCACCCTCTGCAGGAAGTGTGTTGAGAGACGAAGCGTCTGTTCCAGGAAGATTCGAATTTCGGAGGAAAATCTCCTCTTCCAGTAGTTCAAATGAGCCAGATGCGGATAGCATTAAAAATACAAGTAGTGGTAGTATCAGTAGTAGTAGTAGTAGTAATGATAATGTTAATACTAGTGAGGAAAGGCGAAAAAATGTACATACTTTTAAAATAATTCAGGGTTCTAATGAAGATAAAGATAATGGAGTAGCTGGAGGTAACTCGAGTATGATTGTACATGTAATAGTGACAAGTAGCAGTAGCAGTTCGAGCGGTAGTGTAGAACTTGATGAGACTGATAATCCCCACCAAGAAAGTGGTAGCACCCATGATGGTGATTTCCATTATACTGTAGCGATAACCGAGGATGAGGGTGAGGGCGGGCTGCTTGCTGAACCAAGTAGCGAATCTCATGTCGCAACTGTGAAATCGTCCCTACCATCTGCAATGACAACAACGATGATCATAAAAGCGCATCAAGGAAGTGATGATGAGAAGGAGAGCTTTCCACACAGCTTTCACATTGTTGATGATGGCACTGATGGGCAGTTAGAACTGAAAAAACTGCCAAAATTGCAAAATGACACTTTAGATATTTTCTCAGCTTTCTATAGAGCTTTCTCAGAAACGGCACAACTGTCCACACCCGGGATACAGCCTCTACCTGCTTCAGCATCTGAACAAGATAAAGTTTCATTACTTCCGGCTGCGACAACAACGGACGGATCCGTAACCGCATTTAAACTTCCGCCACGTTCAGATTTTCGGCAAAGACCGTCCAGCTTTCAGTTATTTCAGCAAAGAAGACGCTTGCACCGAACACGTCAGTTGTTGGAGAAAAGGCCATCAACATTTTCCCCGATTGTGACAGCTGAGCAAATTGAAGGTGGCAGTAATAAAAATTTTAGCGCCCTTGGAAGTTCTTCTGTGGAGGAAACGGCGAGGAAACTGGAGTTTCTTGCCAAAAAGTTGGAAAAATCGGAGCAGGACGACAGTTTTCGAGGTCAACAGGATAAAATATTAGCGGTGTCATCGTCTTCATTGTCGTCATTAATTACAACAACACAAGTGCCATTTCCACCGTCGCAGCAGCCATCTTCTGCATCGGTGTCCGCATTTACCCTTCCCAAAATTGCTGTGTCAGTAACGCACAGTAAGTCTGTTGTAGCCTCTGCAACAGCAACATCACCACCATCCTCAACAGACAAGAAAGAAGAGGCAGGGAAGCAGCTACCAAAACAAGAAGCTGTAGTAGTAGGGGGAGTGATAAAGAATGCCAAAAGTGAAACAACTTTCTCTGGTTCTGTACAAGAAAAAGAACAAAGTCATGGCACTTACTCTTATTTCACTCGGCCAAGGCCATTAATAAAAAGTTTGTCGAGGAATAGAGATAGCGATCAGCAGAAAGATAACATTAATAATAAAAATAGGAGTAATAATCATATTTTCCCCAAAAACTTTTCGACACATGGCAGAGAAGGAGAGGGAAATGGTGTCCCGGGGAAAATTTATGGTGGTGAAAGTGGTGCTGCTGAAGGGAGTAACACTGCTATAAATGGACACGGAGAAAAGATTTCGACTTTTGAAAGAAGTAGTAATAATAACCATAATGATAAAATTAATGAGGAAAACATCCACATTCAAGACAGGCACAATATTATTGCTTCCTCTAAAGATGGCGGTGATGGCACATTGTCGCCAGCTTTATCTAAAAACTCTCCCTTCTCCAGCCTTGTTGAAGCTAGCACTGGGCGATCCAACTCTCAAAGGAAAAAGATAACCCGTACAGTGTCTAGTGAAATCGGAGATCCGTCTTCTTCTTATTTTAATATTAATGTAAATTATGGGGCGGCAGCAGCAGCATCGCCGAAAGTTGCAGCGTCAACTCCTAAACCCGCAGCGATAAACTGGCAGCAACCAGAAAAGAAATGGAGCGAACCTGCTCAAATATGGTCCACCCCTTCCAAGGTGTGGGGTGAACCGGAACGTGTTTGGAGTGAGCCTGCTCAAGTATGGGGTGTGCCTGCAAAAGTCTGGACAAAGAAGCTAGACGACGAAATGATGCAATCAGATCAACCCCCTGAGGACGGCAAACGTAACATTGATGAAGACGATACTCGTCCTCAAGGAGCGTTTGTCATTCTGGGCGATGATGAAACCGAAGGAGATTCTATTGACGGCGATTTGGGAAGACCCCTCATGCTTCACCATTTCACTGTACCCCCAAACAAACAGAAGGAAACAGTTAGTGTCAGTAGCAGTGTCAGTAGCAGCACAAGTAGTGACAATAAAAATAATATTCGTAATGCCGCCGCTACTGTCGATATTAGTCCTAAATTTTTAAAAAATACGGCACCTTCTCAGTCGTCTTCGGTTTACCAAAGCCATCTCGCACAAAATGTTGCCTATCCATCTGAAATTCAACCTCCCTCCAGTAGCATTAACAGTAGTGTAGTTCCTAATTCTAACAGTAATAGTGATAGCGATAGTGAAAGCGACAGTGACAGTGATCCTCAAAATAAAAAAACTGGTAATGAACAAGTATTACATTGTGAGGAGGTTGAGCACTTTTAATTAATATAATCCGCATTTAACGAAATTTTTAGCAACTAGTAATACAGTGTATGATTTTGTGTTATTTTATTATAATTATTATTATTATTATTTTATATGTATTATTGTATAACTGTGTGTTCTTTTGCTATTTACGATTTTCACGTTTTGTACATAGAAATGTTGAAGTTCCATCCACCATACATACACCTTGCTTAAATGGTACCTTACTTAAATGTAATTTTCAAGTAGATTGCTATGAAATTTAATACCACGATAACGACGTGGAGGGGTAGTAAATGGGTAGTTTCACATTTGTTCATTTTGTGTATTATGTAATTATGTAGGTTGCTTAATGAATGCTGCAATTTTGAAATGAATTTGCGTGTGCATATCTTGTCATTATATTTTGTTATTGTTTTGTTTTATTTGTGAAAAGTTATGTAATATTAATGTATTTCTGTTTGTTGATGTATTCCTGTGTAGGTGAAAATGAGACATGATATAATATATTAAGTGTGTCTTTGAAACGTTGAAAGAGTCATCTCAATAAATGTCTATTGAAGCATACATACTTAAATACCCAACACTTTGCTCATTCTCTAATAATAACAATAACATTTTAATCAAATTTTTATCAAATATTTTTCTTAACCATACACTTAAAAAACATCATAATAAATCACTTAATTAACTGTAAAAATTTAGGTGCATACCATACATATGTAGGACAAACAACGTGGGTGGTAAAAATATAGGTAATTTTCTAATTAGTTCTACTGTAGAATGGGATATATCCTGGCCTGTCGCTTTCCGCTCCATTCCACTAAAATCATGAACAACGCTCAATTCAGTAACAAAAATTAATTTAAAAATAGTCATTAAAATTTGGAATTTGTACTTGGTGGGATAGGTGGCACATTCCAAGGTTTCATCCTTACCGCTCCTTTGACTTTCTCACACAAATAAAAGTGCCATTCAGTGCATGCGACTTTTCTAAAGGCTCTCTTGTATCCGTCTCCATCAAAAGGGTCAGGGTGGGACAGAGTGCACTCGGAGTCTGTCATATTTAAATATAAATTAATTAAAATTTAAAGGTTTTACAAAGTTGAAGTCAAAACAAAATATACCTGAATTTATTTTGAAACCCTGATCATCCACCACCCAGTACGTCTCTTTGTAATCGTACCTATATATAGCTTCCGCTGGTAAATCAGGTTTTTTTGACCAGACCTGGTCACTTCTTTTTCTCATCATTCTATAACCGTCCGGACAAACAAGACTTCCGAATGTTTGCTGTAGAGAAAATAAATTCTATGTATTACAGATTTTTCCAAAAAATGTTACTAATGTAAAAAAATTAGTCTCATAAAGTTAGTCCCGTATGAAAAATAGTTTATCATTACTTTATATTTGCTCCGAACAATTTCTGTGTTATCCGGAAATCCAAACTCCATTGTCACAGCATTGTCATTTAAAGCCTTACTGATGCCATTAGTATCCGTAAAATAACGAGCGTCCCATTTGAGCGGTTCTAGATTTATAACACAACATTTTTAAATTTTCAGAGATAATTTCCTTATATATATTATAATTTACACATTATATTAATCAAACGCTTATTACGGCGCTCATTTTGGTCTTTATGCTGGCAAATGGCAGCCAAATAGTTATTGCAGTTAGCTGGAATGTAGTCAATAAAGCTCCAACTACAGGCACTGCTCGTCGGATCTTCACAAGCCATTTGACTTTGAAATTCATAAGAGAGAGATAGCGCCACGCAAAATTCTGTATCGTGTTTGTTTGACCGTGCTGAAATAACGTGTTCTCTGTCTTTATACTCAACTTTCAGTATATTCTGACCGATATCTTCACCGTTACTGCTGGTAAACGTTTTTGTTTTGGCTTCAAATTTTAAAGCTGTCCAAAACTGGGAGATTGTTATATCTGAAGTTTCACGAAGTTTTTAATATACTTTTTTTTACCGTATAGCAATATTTTTGACTTATAGTGAGTAATAATTTTTAACTCACTTCGGGACCACATTTTCAAATATGGCACCAGTGCGGAACTTACTACCCCAGGGTCCACCATTTCAAGACCGAATTCTTTACAATGCGCCTCGGTATACTCTTGCGTTCTCTGAAAAGCGACAGTGGACGAATTTTCATTTTGTTATTGTTCACACGTAAAAATATACTCTTCATTTCATACATGTTTCCAGTTAACAATGTACTTTCTGTCTCCAATAATCCAATTTCCCATCTCAAAGTAGTCGTTTGTACCTTGAGGAAATAAATACATGCAAATTTCACGTATTGCTAAATTCTAATATGTACTTACACTTACACTGTTTCCAATAGATTGGACGTTCAATATTTGTTCTCACTTTGACCTATTGATAACACAAATGGATCCCTTGGTCCTACTTCACAATCCGTCCTATTGCTACGACACATTGCATGTCTTGTCTAACGTGCAGAACACAAAATTGCACATAGTACATATTTCATATGTAGTATATTTATCATCACAATCACGGGTGAAATGTTGGTACTTACTTTTTTACTAATGCAAGGTCTCTCATCCAAAATCGTTTGGTGGCCACTATTATAAAATTATTAGTTGCACCTTGAAAACGTTCATTGTATCCAATTTACATAATCATTTATTCGCGTTTTTTTTACATACAATGCAATTCCTTTCCTGTTTGGATCCCCTTTCCCTGGCCAGGGCATGGAAAAAGTTAAACACTGCTTTACATCTTTATGAATTACGTACTCTCCTTTGTAGTTAACATAAGATCCAACGCCAGTTGGTCTATAGGTAAAAATTATAAAATAATTCGAAGCTCCTGAAAATGACCACATGTAGAAATGGGAGAGGGTCCAAATCTGTATGTATACGATTTTTACCTGTGTTTACGATATAAAAATGCGCCATACTCCACATCTCCTTCAGAGCCATCTTTACCCCACTTGTAACGTTCTGTAGCATCGTCAAAAACTGCATCAAGCCAGTCTATGCATAAATGGTAGTTAAAAAGTTAAGCTAACTGTCAGTGGCGCACAAAATTAAAATATTACAAATCAATCGTAAAGCTAATGAACGAAAGGTAGAACCAAAGTAAGAAATTTACTGTACACCACGTGTCTTTAAGTTTCTCCGCTTCAACCACTTCCTCCAAAGCACGACCTAAAACGGCATTTGTCTGCATGTCTGGAATTTTTGCCATTGGTAGCCCGTTTGCCTCACAAAGCGCACGGGCTTCTTCATAGTTAACGAACTTTCCCCGTGTAGGTTCATGCGCAATATAAAATTGAGTTTTTCCAACGCGTCGAAATGGGCCTATTGTTGGTGGGCAGGCCTCTCCTTCAACCTGAAGTACTTAATAGACGGATTCAATTATTTACAAATTACGTCATCATTGTATTTACGAATTTGCAGATGAAATATTATACAATCTCTACCACACTCAATATTATTACTTACTCAAACAGACAACAAATATCACACAACATGCAAATAATGTTTTTTCAATTTCAGACATTTTAATTGGTAAAAATATAAACAAATTTGATAAAGAGCATAATAATCACTATCTAACTGCATGTTGAAAGATCTTTAATGGAAACAATAGAAAGTGCCAATTATGTATACGTAGTTATTAATTTAGGCATACTTAACCATATTGTCTTAATTTTATATAATCAATTACTGTTCTCATTAAACTACCTTATAACTCAAGAATAGTCAAGCCATTAATGTTTTTCTCAATAGGCCGGTTTACTGGTGTGTATATTAAATTTTTATGGGCCATAAAAGTTAGGGATAAAAAGTACAACACTTTGTCAAGACATAAAGAATAAGTGAAAAAAGCAGGTCATTGCCAATACCAGTAATACCTAGTTTAATTAATGTGCCAGCAATCAGAAATCACCTATTGGGAAGCTCATGTATAGGAAGGAATTGTGTAATATTGCATGTTTTTCATTTATTTGCTAGATAAAACACATTAAAAATAAAACGGTGTAATCCACCTCCGTGAGAAACTACGGAGAGCACATCATACTTACATACTGACCTTTCTTTAATTTGGTGTTCTATAAAATTATATTTTTAATTATTTGTACTATCGTATTTGAATTTAAACAATTACCAAGTTTAGGCGCGAGTCATTTAAAAAAAAATATTGCGCCTTGTTGTCTCTTTGCCTTATATTTGACCGTCTGATGTGAATTTCTATAGGAAATAGTCTTTTGATCTATTCCACAC
>JAHZNE010002342.1:0-13146 GCA_027744055.1 Callyntrura sp. NNG-2020
GTTGTTTAGATAAATAAATAAATGGATACTTATAATCCTTGATTGTATGAGTACATTTTAAAATAGCATGTTGTGAGTGTCTACTTTTAAAATCCTTACTTCAGTTGGTATTCGTATAAAAATTGTTGGCGATGGTGTTTCCAAGACATTTTATCATACAATTGTTACAATGGTTACAAATTATAGTTTTACATTGAACGCTAACGAAAAATCTAACTAGCAATGATTAGAAAGAGGTTGAAAAGATCCCTACGATCTCATCCTCTGATAAAAACATTTTAATATTTATTGAAGCAAACCAGTACACATTTTCACGGCAAATCTTTGTTAATTTATTGGACCAGAGAGTGGATCTTGCTGTAAGTAATATGAAAGGAATTTCCTGTGTAATTGCTTATACCAAATGTAACTATTAATCCAGGTTCATATCTGGCAGCAATCGTAGAAGGTGAATGCTCCACCCCGATGTATCCAAGCTGGATTGACAAAAATACAATTTCAAAACAGTACTCGACGAGTAGACTGTCTATGACAGATAACAGTCGGAGCAGAACTGACAAAACAGTCGTCACATGCAAAACAAGGCTAAAAATAAAAACGTCTTGTTTCGACATATTGTGTTGATATTATGATTCCCATTTCCTGTCATGTAGGAAAATTGATCATAAAATCTATCTCTGTCTGATTTTAAGAGTTTTTGCTCTACTGCTACCTGACAACAATTGTTTCATTCAAGTACGTTTGCATAAATCTATTGGCACCGTACACTCCATAAGATCTATAAAAGATAGTTGAAAAATTAGCTATTGGCATTGACTGTTTTCCCTTTCACTACAAATCGGCACCTGTCACTGCTGTAATGCCACAGAAAAATACAAATAAAACTTTTCTCATCATTCGTCATTTAATGTTTTTTGTATTTCTGCTGTTTCCACTTGGAACATCCTGTCACTTACTGCTTTTATGTAATTCCCTCGACCTCCAGCGGTTAAGCAAATGATACCAAGTCAAACTACATACATGCTATAGCTATAACCAATATAACCAAGATCACAATATGGAATCCTGCTAAAGCGAACAATATTATACAAGACTCGTGTATGTCTATTCTACACAAATATCTTGAGTGAGTCCCCATGCATATACGCATAAGTTCTGGGGACACGAACAAAGTCTAAAAACCATTGCTCAATGTGATTACTTCAATATCAAAGAGAATGAGTGTTTGCAGACACTAAAAAGGTTTACAAGCCATTGGGGAAGTTTTTTCTAGTTTCTAACCTATGCTTTCATCTAATATAAACGTGATGGGGACAAGCATGTATCCCACACGTAAAACAGCCACGACTTTCTTACTACATGTACATTTCTGCATTTTGTGTAACTATTCATTATAATCACATCCACCATACAAACTATACAACCAAAGTCATGCAATTATATGAAGAGTGCTGGTAACAAGTGTGTTACTTGTGTACCTTTCACTCTTTACTCTCGTCTTGTTCCTCCATCTTGTTCAGTTCGTGCCTCGGCACTCGCTTGTATGCTGGCGCTGTATCCCTCAGAATAGAATCATGTTCCTTATATGTAGTACAATGTGAATGTATGCCATATCGCTTAGGGCATTTGGCAACAAGAATGTCATTGCCCTAATTTGCTGTGTGACACTGTTAAATCCGATTGTATTGACTTTTGGCTTGACTCCTTGCCATAGCGTGGCTTTAAAAGTGAAAGTAATCTACGAAAAAGCATAATAGGATTTGTGAGGACTGGTTAAAAATTTAGAACTATTTCGAGGCTTCTTTACGCTCCATTTCCATACCCACATGGTGATGAGGAACCGCAGCAAAATGGGTATTTCTACCCGAAACAACGTGCCACCTCTCACCCTTTTTTCTTTCTTTCTTCAAACTAAGTCGACAAGTCATTCGCTCAGTCATTCGGTGGTTTTTTGGAACTTCACTGATGGTTCCCGGATAAGTAATTACATACGTACACGGTTTTACATTGAAGATTAAAATGGTTTATACATGAAGCCAAAACAAGCATTGCTTTTATACTTTCAATATGTGTACGGTTGGTACTTGTATATAATGAGCTACGACTAAGGTATACGATCTATTAAGCTTTAACGTAAATCCTTATTTTTCCTTTTCATTACTTCCCCTTTCAGCACGCAAGAATGTTGTAAAGTTAATAGATTATTCCTCGCGAAAAACTCATTTCGCTCGGGAAGCTGAAGCGATATAAAAATTCTAATTTTGCTAAGAAAAAGAAATTGGGAGGAATGAAAGGAGCTTTATTTCTGTCACTTCGCTTTTTGTATCTTGCTACACATCACCGGTTTATTTCACAAGGACACATGAAGCAAAATTATATACACATAATTTAAAACTAGGTAAGCACCCTGTTGTACATTATGTTTACTCTCTGACAACCTGAAAGCGTTTCCTCTCTGAGCCTTTGACCTTTTCCTAATGAAAACATGATGATGTCTCGCAATCAGCATTGGGCTGCTATTACGCAACAATCTACTCACAGAACGCTCATCACACTTACAAAATTCTCAGTCAAATAGGCTTCATAGTATTTCGTTTTTGACTGGAGTAGTATGTCTTTTTATGAGTTGTCTGCTCGTTAAGTAGGTATACTGACACCAAAGGGAAAGTGTGATATTCTTTAGAAAAAAAGTGATTACAGAACACATTTTCTAACTATAATGATCTCCCAATTTGTATTTTGCTACCTTCAAAATACATGAACCATCGACAATCTGTGTAAGCTTTAAATTTTGCTGATAACGACTTTATACACCCATTTCTCCCTTGAATGTAACAAATGTATTGTAAGAAACAGCATATGACATAATTTACCGTGTATAACGCGCGTAGTCAAAAGTTGGAAGCGGTGACACAGCATTACGCCTAGTACATTTATTTTTGTTTTGTATTCATTAGTTTGTATATTAAAACCATACCCCTCTCTCCTCTGTGAGACAAGTGGTATTATTTCCATGGGATGCGGATGGGAGTCCTTTATGGCGTCCTACAACTCTACAACCATCTTGGCATAAGCACATCGCGCATGAGATACTGATATTCTTGAAGTCATTGTGTTGTCCCAATTTTCGGGAATAAATCAAAGGAAATGCTGCAGTAGGACTTATCAACACAAGAGACTACAAACTTCAGTTCTGGTCCAACTAATGCATATTACTTATCTATGTTTTGCATGTACTGCATGTAACCTTTACACATAACTTCCTCATCAGTTGAACTTTTTTTATTCTTTGTATTCTCTCATACATAGTCGTGCATACGTATACAACGTGTAACGAATCTATTTCCGCGAGAGATATAGACAGTGGACTTGCCTTCCAGTCAGTATTTTAGAAAGCACAAAGAGAAAAGTCAAGTTGTTACTGATAAATGGCCCTCACTTTTGACTATTCTTTAAGGTGCTTAGTTTGCAAAACTAAACCAAGCAGGACGCTTAAATTAAGGCAAAATTTAAGGTTTTTCCTATAAAAGGATAACCTCTATCTAGAGCTCGCTGGTATTATCAAACCAAGAAGACGTCCATTGTGAGAAGAGGGTGAAACAAGATTACACAACTTGGAAACTTGTAGGATAATAAAGTCATGAGTGGTGTGTGTTGTGTACCCACTTCTGCCATGCTTGGTGGTAGATTTCAAAGAAGACCGTTACACGGAGGAAAGTTCTAGTGAATTGGCGAGTCTGATGCATAATGCTAATAGACCTACTCAACCACCCATCAGTACGCAAACAGGTAGGTTTCACTCAGATTTGGCACGCTTTTTTCGTCTTATTATTATTCCAATCCGTAGGTTATATTATTTTCTCTGAAGCATCATCATCATCCACCCATTACAGAAGTTGGCGTATATAAGCACTCTATACAAGATAAGTAAAAACGGTAGGAAATAGTGAGTTTTTTTTATCTGCCATTATTTCAAACTGGGAAAACGGTAGGAAAATTGTGGAGCGATATAAAAATCTCTCCGGTTTTTTTAGAAAAGAAAAGTTGAAAGGGGGAGGTAAAATAACTATTAGGTTTAGACAGTAGAAAGTAAGACTCCTTTCAGCAGCAACAACAGCCAAAGAATTTGTTTGGCTAATGCAAACGGACCACACGTTGCGTTACCTCAAAAAGTTGTACTGCTTAAAGATGAATGCAATGAATGTTTCATTGGCTATACACTACCACTGTGTACTCAACTTTTACTTTCACCTTACTACGGGAAACTAGAACAAATCTGAAACGTAGTCTTTATTTCTTTGAACATTCCAATTGTGTTAAAAGCAATGGTTTGTAGCAAAATATATGGTGCATATAATGATTCAACGTTATCTGTTATCTCATTATCTCGGTAAATTTGTTTTATATATTATGATTATTATGATACAGTAGCAGCAGCAATACATAGTAGTAGCATTTGCTTGTATTATCTATCCACATAATATTACTAATAAATGGGGCAATATTTTAAAGTTGGTAAGCGGAGAGCTTTATTGCATAAACATTGTCACATGTGGAGGTAATGGCGGAAATGTATCCAGACGTTGCGTTAGACAAAAAATAGGAGAAAGGAGAGAAAATATCCATTAAATTTTACAACCCATTTAGATACATTCTTTTGCGTTACATTTTTCATTAATTTGGCCGCTAATCCCTGCAATAGTAAACAAAGTAAGTGCATATAAGGGCTAAAACAATACGTTAACATTTTGCTTTGCTGCTGTTGCAACTTTATGAACTCTATTTCGGGAGGATTTACTAGTACAAAAAATTCACAACATACAGCATTCACTATTCATTGGGCTATTACCCAATTAAAATCTATGTCAATTCAAATAAAACATCTAATGCTTTTATCGAGTAGAGATCAATGCATTCTTCATTAATTTTTATGATTGTTCATTTTGCTTTTTAGACAACTAAAATTACTTTTCACTGTCATCGTAGTGTTGTCAGCGTATTTGGTATTTCCATATTGTTATATAGTTAACGCAATAAGGATACATATTTCCTTCATGACCGGCGGGATACACAAGTGAAAAATCGATTGCTGTGCGAAAATTTCTAGTTCAGCATACCTAGCTCAAATAGAAATGTTGTTAACATGTTGTTGCATGTGATACACCCGTAATTGTGGACCATGCATGCCACTCCCAACAAGCCAAATAGCTGTTAACTTTACCAGTATTTTGTGATTGAGCTTTTATAGCATTTTGTACAGCACATAACTGTTGCGATACTGCTGGTAAATGTACAATGTTCAATGTTCCACACATTTGTATTTGAAACAGCAAAACGAGTTTTTACATTTCGTATAATCGACATACCAATAAATAATTGAATAATTTACTATTTTCTTAAATCTCTAAAAATTCCATCCCGTAGATCGGTTTAAAAAATCAAGGATGTGTTAAGTAAGTGCAATATCTTCAGCCTGTAAAGTTTGCGTAACGTCTCAAGTATTTCTTCTGACTGCCACATACACACCCATCTCAACCACACGAATCGAAATACCGATACCTATGTAGTAAAGCAGCTGCCAAAGTCCAAAATGAAGAACCCAGGCCAACTGGGCCATTCAAATATTATCTAGTCAGGTGTGTGAGCTATCAATTTGGCGTGGTGTTTGGCTCCCCCTTTTTCTCTCAGCTTTCATCTAAAAAGAAAGTCGTTTAGTTGGGGAAAAGACGGAAAAATATCACTCCATTTGTTTTCTCCACTTCTTAAAAAACTACACAAAGAAATGGAGAGAAGTCCATATTTGCTCGAGTACGGAATGACAAGTAGTGTTATTACAGTATTAAAAGGATGGAAGTTTCATTATACTGCACGAGGTATAAACGTGTTCACTATAATATCGAGTACCGTTTATTTTAATGTCTGTACTGAAATTGTATACCGGGAATGTAGAAATAAGCCTAAAAAGCGTTATAAATTCAAGAGGGACGATCACCCATATTATATACTCATAGCTTGTAGAGAAAATGGCTGCCAAACAGAATTTTCATCTTTCATACATTACAACAAGACGCAGCGCATATCTATCTAATTCTTGGGATAGACACTTAAAAAGGTATAAGAACGGCTTTTTTCAGACAAAGCTAAAACCTTAAGCCACTATCCAGCTTCCTTGTCAGTGTTTTAGAAAAAGCAGTTTTACTTTCTATAACTCTCCCCCACTTTCTCTTTCGCTCATCACCATACATTATGCCTATATCTCTCTCTACTAACCAACTGAAACGAAAAAAGGTATCTGTGGAGAGTGTACCGCTTTTAACACTATATATGTCTAATATGTGTATCAAGTACAGCTGAAACCAGACCAACTAGACCAGACCATCAGCCCAACGACACGGCTTTTAATTTTAGTCTCGTTTCAAATTCCTGGATCTTTCTTGTCTATCCAACCAGTGCGCTGCATTCTGTTTGTGTAGGTTTGAAAACAGAAAATGAGAGGATATCTCTCTAGAACCTTTTTTAATATTTAAACAAGTCAAAGTGAAAGTAAGTGTGGTATGGGAGTGGAGTTGGAGGCTACAATGTAGAAACAAAACTTCCAAGAGACTTTATTTTCCAGTATTACGGATGATTTTTATAGTTGTATGTATCCTTTCTCCGACCAAAAAATTCAGGTTACCGCATTTACTATGTTTTGGTTTATGCGGCACCCTGTAAATATATATATAACATGTCGCTATTTTTTTATGCAATTGTAGGTGCATTGGGGTTTTGGATATATCCCATACTTACTGTGAATACGTGCCTATTTTTAAGGGGAAAGGTTCTCGGGAGTGAACAGGATGTTGCTATTGGGGTCTGCAAACTACCGGCATTGAAAACAGGTTGATAAAAATTCCATTTTCCCTGTTTAACAAACTGTTATATATGAGCTTGTAGTAATAAAAATGTTAAGAATGTTTAAATAAAATGAAATATTATTCTGCTGTGTATGAACTTAAGCTGTTTCTTTACCAAATTCATTTCCGCAAAGCTATCAATCATTGCATTTTTCATTTTGCGGAATGTGTATATTGGTAAAAAAACACTGTTTTTCCATTTTGATGGATAGATAAACTAAAAGTGACACATTGTTAAGTGATTGCGCAAAACGAATAGTTTGGTGTGAATTTGAGTAGTGGTTCAAACCTTGTTGGAAAGAACTCAACTTACAATATGACTAGCAAAGGCCAGCCCACATATGGTAGTGAGTTTTAAAAAACAAAGTAATTTTTACACTCAATGTGAATCTAAATTTGGGCATATATTACAAAATATGAGCAATAGCTATTTTTTGAATTACAAAATAAACAGTTTTTGGGAACAGCAGGATCCTACGGTCAACAAGTCATGAGAATTTCGTTTCGGATGTTGGAACTGGCTTTGATACCGTGAGAATACTTAATCGAAAAACACTCTACTGTTGAAATATTATGTATGTGTTGCTGTCACATGCAAATGAGTCGTGCCTTAGATAAATATTAGTCGTGCAGAATACAAATACGTCAATTCAATTGTACTTCTCTTTGAGGCAATACCAAGCTCCTTTTTTAAGTACATTAAATTAATACGCTTTGCATCGTTAAAATCGCCATGAATCGATTTTTTGCCATTTTCATTCTTAAAGGCAAAAAGATGAGGTAAGTGGTTTTTTGCCAAAGTTCAACATCAGTATAGATAGAAAACAGATACTACTTTTAAGCATTGGATAATTCTGGTTTCTCATACATTCAGACGTCAGGTGAAAATGATGCCCTGTGTTTAGAGTGCTAAAAGTGGTTGAAGGGTACAAACAGAATTTTAAAATCCATTTTAGATGTACCTTGCCAATTATTTTATAGATTTCACAAGGCATTTGTTCGTATAAAATTATGCTGCAGCATATATATCAGAATGAACTTTGAATAGAATACATAGAACCGTATTGTATTTCTGAATTTCTTATTAGGTATACCCAGATTTCTTAATCAACAACGCATTGATTCACCATCAACCTTTGATCATTTGTAAACTCGTACTCTCGAAACATCTAAAAGCGGCATTTTAAGAATTCAGAACTTTTCTGTGTACAATAATTACGAGTACCTGGAAGCTCCCACTTACAATGCAAGGTATTCTCAAACCTTTTCAGTCCTTGCCTAATCTACTAATGACAATTTCATTGGGTGTTCATCAAAGCGCTGCTGGGAAGCAAGGATATTGCATAAAACAATGTGCCTCTCTCTCACTATTTGACTGGGTTTTTCAATTAAAAACTTGGCCACCTACACACCAAACAACCAACGCAAAACTTCATTTTTGTATTAAAAGGGGTGATGTAACCTCTATATATTTTCCCGACATTTCAGCCCCTTAGGGCACTAACGTAGGTATACCACCTATTTCCACCGAGCATGTTAGCATCAGACTAAAGTGTAAGTCCATGTTCAACCTGATGTGTTAGTATATCGATTTCTTTTACAATTTTGGATATCGGTAAGAAGATTGGATAGACGTTCTTTTGCCAGTTCTATTATTCCACTGTCTCTCAAAAGTGTTCCCATTAGTACGAGGCACTCTCAAAAGAATTAAGTAACAAGAAAAGATAGAAAACTCATCTTTTCAAACGAGCAAGGACTCGTTAGCGTACGTTTGTGCCAGCTTCTACATGTAAAATATACCTTTTTTGTATGGAAAGGGAATGATTTTCTCTTTGGCATTGGTAAAAAAAAGAAAGCTGAGGTAACTTTAAAGATGTTCAGCTTGGAACATAACAGTTTTTAAGGATTAATGAATTATTGCTTTTTCGGTCTTTATGTTCAACCAATTTCTATTTCATTGGTTTATAAAATCTTTGAAAATTGGTACTCGTACTCTCACGAGGTTTCCTTACATTTACAACATGAAAGCATGTATATATGCCACGAATATAGTGAAAGCATGTATGCTTTGAAAAGAAGCTTGCAGCTCGTATAAAGTCGTAACAAATTATGAAATAATATGGTGACCTCATGTACATGCGAAGGCGAATTATGCCTTTTGCTTGCTCGTAAATTACTGTTTTGTAGCGGTTCTTCTTCTGTAATCCTATTCTGCGCTTCCAACAGTCATAACTTTATTGGCCCGAGTTCAAATGAGTAGTAATGCATTAAGAAAATAATATGGTTATCCGTAATTTACTTACCGTCAAACCCAAAGATTATAATTAACTTTCACTTTAGGGATATAATTGCTTATTCCTTCCCACAGACACTTGTGAACTTTTCGTTTACCTTTGATCCAATGGGTCTGGATGAATACACGACTGTTCTTCTGTTACACACTCTCTCTCTGTAGTACACTGCGGATGGGGCGGTTCTACATTACTTCCTACAGAAAACTACCGCCCCTTTTTACGGCACGGTAGGCTTTGAATAGATAAAACTTAGACTACGTACGTGTTAGCTTGGTATTTTATATCTGAGTTGTAGGACTTTTATCCACCCAGAAAGTTTATTTCTTCTGTGTGTGCCAAATATGAGCCAAAAAGTAGTAAGCTAATTCAATAGATAATGAAAAATCTTAACTGCTTAAATGTGTAAGAGAGCAACAGTTGAGTTCCTGCTCCAACTGAAGCTGTCATCAACGCATCCAATATTTATGGATAGAGGTATACCATATCTATATATATTGTCAGAAAAAAGTAAAAGGGTTGCGTGTACATTTATATTTACCTTTAGTTTTTCTGGTGAAGTACCATCTACTCAACGCTTAAAACAATTTGTCTAACTGTATAAAAAGCTCTTCAACGGAAAAATCCAGGTAAAAGAAAGTAACGTATGGCCTCTGTAACGTATGTAGCTATTTACTCAAATTAAGTGGCATGCGGCTTCCACGGACCACAACTTTTTTAGTTTTAATATTAAAAGAGAGGGAGAGCGATGCTGTGCAAAGAGTCTTAAAATTGCTGCTGCTACAGATAAAAATCGCATTGTATTTTTCACAGTGGTGCAGTTACGAATCACTTTTTTTCTTTCTTTGGTTCTGCGGTTGGTGAAAAGTCAGTTGACTCACAATGGAAGCATTGAGATAGAAATAATCAGATCTTCTTGAAAAGAAGTCGGCATGCTGCAGGCGAGATAGTGGAAAGAGAGCAGACACACACACACACAACTTGAGTGAAAGAAGAGAAAGCATAGACTAACAACAGAACATGATGAAACTCTTGTTAATATTGTATCTGTTCCTCTGTTGTAACAAGTAAGTACGTTGTGGAAAAGCAATAACATTAGCAACTTTCGAGTACGTACATATTATTCCTACCTCCTCTTCGTTTGATTCCGTTGCTGAATTGCTTATAAAAGTTGCAGCAGGACTATCTCTCGGCATCGCCGCAGTACTGTCCAGGAAAGCACACATGCTTTCTCCTAACCAGCCTGTATAATCTTAAAGATATATAGCTCCAAGTACCATTCATTTTAGACGTACTTTTTGCAATAATGCATAAGTGACTCGATGAGGTCATTTAAAGTGCCACTTAAGAAATAAATAGGACTTCCAATACTCCCATTTCGCGGTGTTCAATTTTTGATCACAGGACAACATTATTAGCGTGTTGTAGTAGTAGTTGTACAAATCACTATAATTTTATTAAAGTTAGCGCCTTCTATTAACGCTCTTATTTACGAGTTTCGTACCAAGTCACGGACACCCATGCAATGGTTCGTGCTCTCAAGGTTCACACGGTGAGTTGCCTAACATGCAGTAAAGCAGTATTACGTGAACGTCTTTTAATGAGGTGAAAGTTATGCAACATAACTTTCTATTATGGGCTGTATAAACGGTATTAAACCGATATAATAAACTGAAATGAAGAGCAAAAAGGATACACACAAAATAAAAACACGTAGCTGATACTACATATTTATTGACCGTATAAATTCTACTTAAAACTGGTATTTAATACAAAAAAGTTCATAATCATAAAACTCCGCCCAACCCAATGGACAACTTCCTTATCTTAGACTTTTGTATAGACTAGTTGCAATTGATCGTCAAGCTTTCCCTTAATATGTGCATATTTTGCAAAAAAAAACCATGCAATGCTAAAGACACTATCATAGCTGGGGTCTTAATAGGCACGGCATAAAATAGGCAAGTAATCGCGGACCTACATCTTCAGAAAGGTTTTCCCGTCCTCTTCCATGTAGTTGTTCAATGACTTTGGATTCGGGTACTTTGCCACTCCAGTTGGCCAAAAAGGGTACGCGTCCTTTTATTGTAACGCAAAAGTACATATTTTTCTCATTTTCTCATTGATGTTCCTTATACACAAAGATCATTATAGAAAGGAGAGAGAGAAACAGAATGACAAGAAATCTTGCGCCTTAAAGCCGACGCTAAAACTCTAAAGATCTTCTTAGCTTGGAAAAAACAGTCCTTGAACCTGGTCTGTGGACTGTTGGAATTTCATATTACACGTCTTAATATCTCACTGGCTGCTAGGTCCTTTGTATGGGATCTTTCTTCGTATCCGCTAGTGAATAACCATTGGAGTTGGTGGAGTTGCACTAGTTGGAGTAGGTAACAACATTTTGTATAGATTGTATTCCCGTTGTCGACACAATAAACTTATTCAAGACCACATTTTCTGTGGAACATAAAATATGCTTCCGAATGAAAGAAAATAAATAAAATATAGAGATATTTAAAAAATGCCAGAATACATTCCGTAGCATTCTTATTCTATAGCATATTTTCCGGGAGAACTAGCTCAGGCAGAAATATGTTTGAGGTGTGTACACACAAGAAACCATATTCCGTGCGTAAACAATACGGTTCAGTTGATGATATGTATTAAAGAGTCGAGGGGTAGGATTGAATACCTTTTTTACTGTTTTTTGGAAAATGCAATGCAATAAGTACCTACATGACATCGATCGATATTGATATCGATAAAAGACCAATGTGTGCTCACAAAATAAAAGTAAATAAGCGAAACATCTTAGTTAGTAGTGATGATTTATTCAAAAATGGAAAAGCAAGCAAGATTTACATGGTTAACAAACAAAAAAAGAAAGCGTGTCAACGTTTGGAAAATATAAACGATAAGATAAAAAGAAAAAAGAAGAAAAAAATCTACGCAGTGAATGTAAATTAAATATAGCAGTCATATTGAACGTAGCAAAACAGTCGGTGTCAGCCAATATTTATTGATGTTTTTGTTGAAAGAAGATTTACAAACAACTTTCATACGTGTATTTAACGCAAATAAATGGAAAATGTGTTGCAGTCTGACTTTCTTCTATTAGTCGTATAGGTATGAGATTGCATATTTACATATACATTGTAAATGTACATACTTAAATGTATTTTTTAAAGAAAAATCCCTTTCAATGCAAAGTTAGTTGTTCATTCAAATTAAATTTTTCATAAAAAGTGAAAACGTTGTACGTACAACATGTCTTAAAATTACTGAAACGCCGACAAAATACATAATACAAATTGATTGATATGATATGGTCAATGGTTTTTCTGGTTATCTTGTATAATAAATCGGCAACTAAAGCAAAGAGGTAAATGTGTGGGAATTTCATTTATGCTCTGCTGCCGTCGTCGTGTTGCTCATAAATGTCTCATGACCTTCCCTGTCGCAGCAGCTTCATGATATTAACGTTTTGAGAATTTTTGCAGTTGTGTAATATGGAAGGTGTAATGTTTTTGGAGATCCAACAATGAGACTCGGAGAAAGAAACCAATTTACTTTTGCATTTCCTCATTTCTCAGCATAGAGAAAATGCAATGGTGTGTATTTTTGTTTTGAACGTTACAGTGCTACTGGAGAGTTTCCCTTGTTTACCATTGTAAGAGTACAGCCAAGCTATTTTAACTTCCCAAAGTGTAGGTAACTAAATAACAAGACTAATCTACTATGCATTTATTCGTCTCACGAATTGTAGAGACACACGTGATCGGATTGTTTCTTGTCTTTGCCGAAGTAGTAGTAAAGTAATAAAGAAATTACCATGTTGAAATAAAAGAAATGTAAAGCGTTCCTAATGCATAAAGCATAAATGTATGCCAAAAACTCCCATTTACTTAAAACACGTATTTTGACAAGTCTGTACTTAAGTAATAATATAAATTACACAT
>JAHZNE010002343.1:0-26471 GCA_027744055.1 Callyntrura sp. NNG-2020
TTTAATCAGAAGACTTCATCAACTATCCATCATTTAAGGTGCCTATGCATCATTCTCTACCAAGGACATTAAATTCTTAAATTCTTGCATCAAGTAAACATAGGTGTATATATAATATACAGACATACACAGCGAGAAAATTTATAACTTTTGTTCTATCAACAATCCAAAGAAAGATCATATGCTGTACAGTTATTATTACCAGGAGTATCATTATATCAAAGCCGTCGTTTTGTTTTTGATGTAATCATGGTGGAGGTGATGGTATCTTTTCTTTTCCCGTCCTTTCTCTGCCTCTCTCCCCCTTTTTTGGTATTGGTGTCGTCACGATGCCTGACTGACAATGATGCTTGCGTTCTCCATACTGGTTTTAATATTACAACTGCAAAGCGCACAAAGCACACCCCAGCAGACGCAATAAACACAAAGTCCCGCTCTCACCCGCATTTTCATCATCAGTCCCACCATCAGGGAGAATGAGAGACCCTTTTGCTCTTTCCTTCTGTTCTTCAGACTCATTGTAATATTCATTTCATCATCGTTTCATTCCAGAAGAGTTGACATATTCTCGACGGTTTTATTGACAGGATGAAAATGAATTTTGAAATCTGGGTCGGAATTCGACTAAGTTAAATTAATGCTACAGACAAGTGGCCTGAATCCTTTCTATCTTGTCAACTCACACAACACCCTCCCCCACCTCCGCACCAGCATCGCCAATACGATCATTTCAGCTCGCGCCCCGCACCACACACCATGGCATCTTAAGAGATGTGAAACTGTTGTATTGTTATTATCATTAGGGTGCGCCTGTGCCTTTTCTCTCTGTTTTACTAGAGCCCTTAAGTGTATAATGTATGATTCGTTGTTTGTATGTTCTTAATTCCACGCATTGGTATATGTCACAAAAATGTATACTGTTCGATAAAGAAAGAGCTAAGTAATACGTGAGTGGGATGCTGCTGTGTTTTGCAACTATATCCTCTGACATCAGAATTCATGCGGCGACGCGCTTCCATAATATATACGGATGAACTACTTTCACTTTTGTAGTCGTTGAAAGGAAAGAGATCATGTGAAAATCTCAAATGTTATCATCATGGTGGCATGGCACGATGCTAGTGTAAACATGTAGGTAGTCAGTAGATGGTTGTTGAGCAAGTAGAATTTTGTTCACACTCGGCTATATCACATATACATCGTTAACAGAGAGCAGTTCCCGTGACAAGCTGTAGTAAGCAGCATGGCGTCTGTCCGTACAAGCAACTAAAACATAACATATTATACAACACCAAACTGGAGGAAAGGGCATTATCGGTTGTGTGAGAAGAAAAAGGAAGAAGCAGTGCGAAAATTCCAATGTGCCATAATAACGGCATGTATTGCATTTCAAAGTCAAAATTCCACGGATATATTATTCAAAATAAGAAATACCAATACCACCATCATCCTACACAATACGACGGAAAACAGTACCGCACCATCTGAGAATGAAAGTATGAGGACAACCAAGCTTTCCGCTGCTGGTGCCAATTGTCAGCGGTACTGCGTGGTAGTCGTCGTAGTGTCTTTGCCGAGGAGAAAATGGGGAAAGGTTTAGTGTTGAATGACGTTGACGTCGTCGTCGTTGTACTTACCAGTTACAGCATACTTTACCCAACAAACCCGTATTGTTGCCAACAATGCCCAGAGAGCGAGGAAAGGTAATTCAAGATTCTGCTACTTATGCTGCTGCTCATGTCGATTTAGGCTGTCCTCGCTGTAGAAACATATTGGGAAAGAACAAAAATAGAGGGAAATGTCTTATAAGCAGCTTACCCGTTGGTATATAAAAATTACTGGTGCTGGAGCTCTGTAGTGCGTCTCTGTAATCAGACTTTACGGACTACACCGCTGCTCGCGTCTACGGAAGATACATTAAGCCCATCAAACATTCCAGAGGGGTCCAAATTAAGCCACTCAATTTGAACAGTTGTTGGAAGGATTTTTTGAACATTAGCACAAGAAAATGGAGTCATGTTTTCCTTTTTCATAAAGGCTCTAGATTGACGACCTTAGAGTGAACAACACTACACGCATACTTCGTGCGTGAATCAGTTTTTTTCGTAGATGAGATGAAAATTGACTTGACATACTTATTGGCCCGTCGTATTTACGTACTCACATTCCCCGCGACTGTCGCTTCACACAAACTAAAGTTAACGAGAATGTATTCATAGGGAAATAACAATCATATATCGGCCTTTGTATTTTGTGAGGGTGGAACGACATGCCCGCCCAAGCAAGTGAATCGAGATCGAAAAGTGCATATTACACGGTCGTCGTCAGTTAATCCTGATAGGGATCGTTGTTACCACGAAAGTAAGTCTGGCCATTTATACGCACTTTTTTCTCATTCCTTTCCTCCTTTCCCCGCTCATTCAAGTGTGCATTACTTACAGGGAAGTAAGTATCCCATGTACTTAAATTTCTCCTTTTTCTCGGGGTAGACGCACTCGTATACTTCTTGTCAATGATGGTGACGCTCGTGGTAGTGGTGTTATATTGCCATCATAATATTTTTATTTGCTTCACTACTTTACTACAAACACCGATTTTCCTCTCTCCTTCTCCCAATGTCATTTATACGTGAAACCAGCGAGAAATTCATGCTTTATCAAAAATAGTAAGTTGGCGGTGGTGGTGGTGGTGGTGTGATCCGAAAAGAGGGTGAAGGAAGGGAGATGTGGAGGTAGTACGCATCTATAAAACGAGGGCGTAATGATACTTGGTCGAAGTATATTGATATCTCTCTATATATTTTAAGGTTTTCCATCTGAATCTATATAAAGCACTCCACTTGCATGGCCTTTTCGGCTCCACAGATAAACATGACTTACACAGTTTATCGGACATAAATGTAACTGGTTGACTGCAATATAAAATGAACTACGTACTTCCCACTCTCAACAAAACTCTTATCCAGGGAGAGAGTTGCAGCTTTTCTTTTACTTTTTACTGACCAAAGTAGCTACCCTATAAAGATATGGTGTTGGTGGTAAGTATCGCTATTTTCCGTCTGACCCATCAAACCAACTGCTATTGAGTATACCTAAGAGCTGAGCTAAAAGTAACTTAAGAAATTGTAATGGTAATGGCTCAATGTATCTAAAAGTTATTGGCATTGGCAGTATCAAACTGCTCTTTAAAAGTGTGAGATGAATTTTCCTCCTTTTTTGGTAATAGTCCTACAAGGTAGACGAAGATGGGGACGAGGTGGAAGAAGAAGAGAAGAAAAGTATCCGTCTTCATTCAACTTTCCTCCCACCACCACTTCAAATCCAAGCTAAACTTTTTTATACCGTGTAGAAACAGAGCAGCAGCAGCGGCAGGAGCAGGAAAATGTTCAGTTGTGTCAACTCACCCTCCTCTTTCTTCTCTCGTTCGCTCCTCCATTCTTCCTACATTCATACAAGTACTTTGTTGCAAAAGCACCACCACCAACCACCACATTACAGTCTGTCACTCATCCACTCCAAGTTTGAAGAGGGGTTTGGAGTTGTATAAGAGCTGTAGGTTCCTTAGGTAAAATAAACTACAAAAAATATAGATTCTATTGTATTGACCTGGTAAAGAAAAATATAACTTGCTTTCTCCTACATAAATATATAGACATATAACAGCGGGGGAACGATGCGTTGTTGTTTGTGGAGGAACTGGTAGGATATTTGTGAAGCAAGGAGGAACGAAATTGGATGGATAGGTATTATGTGCAATTCATGTCATACGTGAGCTTTCACCTTGTCAAATGTACTGCTATACAGAGTAGCCAGCTAATATTGCTACTTCTTCATAAATTGAACACTACAACAAATAATAATAATAAAACGCATTCATTCCTATATATACTGCTATCAAACCACTAGGAAGGAAGACAAACCCAACCACTTGACTGACGTCGTCGACGTCGAGATGAGGACGATGAGTGAGAACCTTGTGCGTTGCCTCCTACGCTCAATTTTAATGGTAATGATCATCATTGTAAACGTCGTCGTCCTCGTCGTCATGATTCAAGAGAAAAAAGGAGGAAATTGATTGAAAGTTAGACAGACTAGTGTATAGTTGTTTTCCAAAAGAAAATGACGATGAGTATAGAAAAGAGTGTCGTTTTTCCGGTGTGTTATGACTCACTTCTTCGAGATCATGTCCTGCTGTGCGTGCTTCTGTCCGCATAACATGCCTATTGTCGTTTCATATGGATTGTCCTTGTCCCTTTCATATTGTACAAACATTTTTATGTATATCCTGATGTGTGTGTGTGGGAGGGTGTGCTCCTAATATAAATGCGTATTCATTGTTGTTCACGGTTTTCGGTTGAGTGGAGAAAAACATTGAAAAGTGTCATCATACAAGAGATACTTTATTGAATAGCTAGCTAGTTGAAAACTTTCTCTCATCCAGCATTGCATTTGGGGAAAACAAGTAAACACTCCGTTTTATTTTATTTTATAACAATAACAGTAGTAATAATAATACGACTACACACGATACACACAAACATCCGTCGGATGATTCCCTATTGCAACACAAAACGAAAAAGGGGAATCTCGCTGAGAGAATCAAGGAATACCAGAGATCAGAGAAGTACAAGTACACCACTGTGAACCTGTCATCAGCTTAGTGAAATGACAAAATGTAAGCTCGGCCTATATATTCACTCAACTCAAATGTTTTTTTTCTAGTGCAGACAACACGAGAAGTAGAGACAGGAAAGGATATGCCAGCACATTGGGGCATAACAAAAACTTGCCTGCAACACACGTAATAACGTTTGTAGTGTGCTTAGCTAAAGTCGAAAATGCGTATTCCAGACAGATGGGCATATAGGGCAGCAGGATAGACAGAACGCGAGAGAGAGAGAGAGAGAGAGAGGATTACTGTTATTATTTCTCTGATAGTCGACTACATGGTGAGAGACCGTTTGCTCCACTTAATTAGAATGACCTCTGCACATAGATTAAATTCAATAAGGTAACAATCGTTTCTCCCCGAAAGACCCTAATGAGATATACTTTGAAATATCATCAACGATAGAGAGAGGGAGAGGGAGAACAGCTCCCCAACTGTGAGGTTTTGCTTCCTCAGTATCACAACATCGCACACGTACAATCTACAATGAGCTTTATATTAGCTACGTACATTGCACCCATATGTGCACTCAAAATTCCATGTCGTTTCTTGCTGAAATACTAGATTATAGTTGTTAGGTTCTTGGTTCGTAGACCTATTACGACACCAAATGTTTTAACTTTATCAGTACAAAGTACAAAATACCAAAGTAAGTTTTGTATGTGCGTAGGTACCTTTAGATCAACGTAGTTGCTTCCATACTTATGTAGGTACATCACTTTTACTTAGGTACGCAATTTCGTGTGTATTAACTCCCGTTCTTCTACAAAAGCTTGCTTTGCGCTTATGTTCTTGGTAATAGTAGCATAGTATGTGGATTGGAATACTTTGGTCATTTCGTTCAATGGTAATGTGTAAGTGTCCGTTGAGAATCCTAATGAACATGCAGACAAGCATACTACATACTAGAGAGGTAAAGTAAACGGAGTAAGTACTACACAGCAGTGAAACAAAAAAAGTGTGCGCTGTAGTTACTTTCGCATATATTTGACCTGTACCGGGTTTTTCGTAGGTAGAAGTTAGAGTTAGATCTACTTTACTTGCTAATGTAGGATAGAGAGAAATCAGTGAAAAGTGAAGATGTGCTGGGTATCCTCCCTATAGCATGTAGGCGTTTATTGGGAAGTAGTACCGTTTCTACTCCACTATACGCACGCAGCAGAAGGGGAAAAAAGTTGGAAACTAAAATCTACTCTTACATTAATTTTGGCTTGACTACTCGGCCGATAGAAGGTATATTCAGTGGGAAATACATGTTTGCAAAAAATACGTACATTAGCGTCTACAATTTTCCTTATGGTACGCCCTCATGTCTTGGAGTCATGATGACAGGTACAAGCGCAACCTACTTAAAAATCAGGCGATTTTGCTAGAATAAGCACGCAATCCTCCTTCACTTCTGTTCAATAAGATATATAAACGTTTTAAGGAATGCTACCAGCTAAGAGTCTTAAGTATATTATTCAAACCACGTGCCCGTCTAAAGTTAAAGTACTTAACCTTGATTTTTTTTCTATTTAGCTTACTCGGCGCTTTGAACGCTTGCACTTGCTAATAACGACAAGACTACGGGGAAAGGTTTGTCGGATCATGTGTAAGAATGTCGGTAGTATGGAGGCACAACTCCTCCAGCTTTAAGACGTTTGGTCTATGATAAGCTATATTATATACAGTTCAAACAGTTCCCTCCCCCTCTTCTCGATGATCACAACAGCTTAAAAGTAAACGCAATTTCTGTAATCGTCAAGAAAAAAGGTTAGAATCAATATTGAGGAATGAGAATACATGGTGTACGTATCTCGTTTTTCTAAAATGGAATCATCATTATCCCCAATCCTCGTCTCATCGCTCTCGTCATCGTCGTCGACGTCGTCATCATCATCATCATGAAAGTAAAAGCAGAAAGGGAGAATCAAGGAACAAGATTAGCTCTCATGAAGGTCCCCTCTCCCCATCACGAGTTTTTCTTGAAGGGAACGAAGCAAAAATGGCGAAATTCTATATTATTCAATATTTTCCCTTTAACTTCTCCGAATGAACAAGCACGTTGATGATCATCACCATCATAATGTACTATGTATATCAGTCACGGGAAAATTCTGTTGTTGAAAGAACTTTTCCTTCCACTTTTGAACGCTTCTCTATCGACACATGCACATATCATACTACTGCATCCATATATGATTGTGTAAAATGCACGATATTCGTCGCATCCCTCGTATATTTATATTCCATTCGATCGTCATCATCATTAGATATCGTCTATATTATGCTGACGGAGAAGTGTTAGTACGTTTGTATGTATGTATATACATAATAAACATTTAATACATACAGACAGTCACAAAGTTGCATCATCATCATCAGAAAGATCAAACGAGTTTGGTACATCCCATAAAGACGAGGAGAGCAAAAGAAGCTTTTCCTCGGCGTGCTTCTTCATAAAAAGAAAGATTGAGAGGATAGATAGCGAAACTCGAACAAAAAATATAGAATAAAAAATATCCACTTCAAACCTTTCTTCTTTCGTTGCAATACTTCTTTCCCAGATATGACCAACGGAACGACAGATTAAGCTTAACTACTCAACTCAGCCAGTCAGTCAGTCACCCATTCACTTTTAGATAGATATAGACCAGCAACATGAATAGGTAATACCGCTCTGATGCATAGGTGCACAATGTAACCACAATAAATATTACTTCAAGAGGGAAAGTCATTATTTTATGACGGAAGGGGGTGGAGAACAGGCGGAAAGTAAAGTGCGGATCAGACTGTAGTGTTATTTTTTTATTTTTGAATGGTCTTTGCTCTCTCAAGTGTACACTGGTACTGATACAGAGAAGAGTGTTGCAATTGTTGGTACTCCAACTTATACATAAAAAAGATTACATAGGTTTGCCATGCGGAAGGATAGGAAAAATATGACACATAAACATAGATTTTCTCATTTTATTTCCTTTTAAACACTCAAATGTTTTTGTTATTCCGAGTCAACATAGGACTTACGACAGTAGTACATGTACAAATTAAACACTGTAAAGTAGTTAAGTAAAGTACTACCGCTGCACAACTCTGGAAGAGACTTACAATTATGTACACTTTTTAGAAAGCTGAAAGTTGAAAAAGTGATAGATTTTAACGCTCTAGGAAAACTATCATTGGACATCCGATTGCTAAAGAATTAAATGATTAATCCGAGTGTGTCTGGACCGTTCAAATCGAATAGGAAAAATGTAACCGTCAAGACAGCAACCGGTGTACTAAAGATTTTACAAAACACCACAAAGCAGTAAATTGGTGTAATCCAAAATTTGAGGAAACTCTCGAAAGTATAACTACTCATTTCTCTAAAAATGCACAGAAAGAAAAGGAAAGACACACTATACCTTAATATGTTGGAGTAGGTTCATGCATAGATATGCCAAATCGTTTTCTTGCATGTTTAAGAATAAAAATAACATGGCATAAAGTTCCTAGCCCTATCCATGAGTACCCCAACCAGTGAAATATTTCTTGTCATCTATCACCGGATCCTGTAGCAGACAGAGAGAAAAGCTCTACGTTTTATCTACCCACAACGTATACACATGGACTAAAGACATCAATAAATTAAATATCCACATGTTTTTTCACTTACACCTTATACAAGAAAAAGAAGGCAAGGAAGACAAAGTAAACCAAATAAAATTGTCTGGTGCACGAAAAGTCTCAAGGCTGCAGGCACCACCAGACGGTTCAAAACATGCTTCGAACAATATTGCTAAAGCCACAATTTATATTTTTCCAGGTGTAGCAAGCGTGTTTATTCGTGTTTATTTCAAGTACAACCGTTATCTCAAACTGCGTCCTAGTATCTGTCCGACTTGTGTTTTCTTCTTTATAATTAACAATTATTATACCGAAAAGGATTTGAACACTCAAACTCGCAATCAGTAAACAGCAACAAAAATATCATAATACATATATACCGGTTGCTTCTATAAAATACCGCAGGCACCGCCAAATTTTAGTG
Organism: Callyntrura sp. NNG-2020; assembly: GCA_027744055.1. Classification (NCBI taxonomy): domain Eukaryota; kingdom Metazoa; phylum Arthropoda; class Collembola; order Entomobryomorpha; family Paronellidae; genus Callyntrura; species Callyntrura sp. NNG-2020. The sequence continues at coordinate 8,684 of JAHZNE010002343.1, forward strand.
TTTCAGATATGCAAGAAGATATAGTTATTTTACACTATTTGTAGCTTAATGATTGACCATATCCGGTTGAATCGCTCACTGCCTTCAGAAAGTATTGCAAAAGCCTATGTATATACGAGCTCGTCTGCTATATACAATGATGACATTACTGTGAATAATATGATTAACATAACCAACTTTTGTATAATAATCTTGTTAAAGAACATCTATTTTGCTGTTTATTTTATGGGTTCAGTAACATACATTGGAAAACTTAAGAAGAGGAGCCTCAATGAGAATGAGAAATCGAAATATTCTAAAATCAAACTGCTTGCTAAATGGATCCACTTTGTTTAAATGTTATGGCTTCGCCGCCGGTTGGTAGTTTATATAATTATAATAATAAAATCAGCGCATGACGTGGAATATCTTTAACCTTTTAACTGTGATGTTTGAAGGGATGAATTTGGAGATCCTTTCCGTCTCTCCAATACATATACAGCGTAAAAGTACTTCAATATTATTATTATTCATTTCTTATGTATAGTTTAATGATAAGAAACACTACGGAACAGGGGACTTGCTTTTTACACTATTAGGAAGTTTTATACTTTTTCTGTACATCCTCTTCTGCTAGTTAGTTCCTCTCTTTTTTCCTTTTTGTAGTTTTCTCCAAAGGGAGTCTACTAATGGAAGCGTGGAGCGGAAGAAAGGATGTGTGTTCTTGAGAGAAGGGAGTTCACAAAATCAGAAAGAGAAAGCGGGGAGGATGAGAGAGACGAGTTTTGGGCTGTTTAGAATGAATAAATGGTTACATTTTAGAATTACTGGGTCACAAAGGAAAAAGCTCCGAACACACCATCATCTTCAAGATTCCTATTAGGAAGAATAATAACACATTTGAAGAATGAGATGACTAATGAGCCATGTGCACAATACAGCTCTTTGGAACCTTGTGCCAATATCATTTCTTTCTCCCTCTCTCTCTCTCTGCTCTCTGCAATAATAATAATGATGATGACGAACAGCATCGTTATTCTGTTGTTATTATTAAATGGTAGCGTAGCACAGAGTGGGAATCGTTAGTAAGGATACAACACATGAAACACTTTCGTATGCGTCATCGAAATTGGCTCACAGAGAAAATAGTAATTATTAGTACGTTCGTGCACGTGCTTTCCCTGTGTAGTGATATAAAAAGTGTGTTCGTGCACATGCTTAGAAAGTGAGAAAAGCACAGGGCTTTCACCCACCTTAAACCAACTATCAACAGAAAATAATAGAAAGTGTTAATATTTTGTGAAAGCTTTTTTAGAGGAAGTTGTCTATCTCGGAACAAAGAAAGAATAGAAATGTCAAGTGTAGGAGTAGAAAACGTGTACATGAAGGAAGGTAATGCCTTCATTATCATACACAAACGAGAGCTCGTTAAAGGATCAAAACGAATTTTTTCCTGTATTTTTCTAATGATGTTGCATTGCAGATATCAGCAGGAGGTTCGCAACGGTTAATCACCTTACTTAGTGCTGTAACAATGTTGCCATATATGTTTTAATATGAATTGCACAAGAAATTTTTGTAGAGAACATACTGGAAGACAACCAATGTGAGCACCTGCGTGTTCCGTGTGATAATTATTGAACGACTGAGGTATTGACAAAATCATTGACCTGTATCAACCCAAAGTGGTGCGTTTCATTACAATAAGAAACGCAGACCTACTTGCGTCAGTTAACGTAAGTGAGGTGTTAAAAACATCCGTCACACCCACACCTTTAAGAAGTAAGAGGAAAGTGTAAAGATGGATGAACTACCAGTGAAAGGGCGAATCAACTTGTTTGTGAATTGCTCAAATGTAACCTTATTTTTTGCGATTTCATACGAACGTCCTATTATTTTGTTATTTCATATACAAGGACAATCTGCTACAAGGTTTTCTGCGGAGTGCGAACTAAGTAGGTCACGCCTATTAATAATTCATTTACATTTCACTGGATAATTACCACAACTTTGTATTTTGTTCATGTAAATATTTTTTTGAAAAATAAACATGTAGTACGTACGTGTAGTTAATATATCTATCGTTTTGTATCAATACTAAATTAACCGAAAAGCTATTCATGTAGTGTTTAGCTATACGTTATATGTAAATACGTAATTTTTATTTCCATTTAAGTAAACACGAAGTATCTTAAGGATCTTATGTGTACATTTAAAATATTACTTGAATTTACACTATATGATGCATAAAGATCATAAAAATCCAATTTGTTTTTATTTAGTTCCTTGCCTTTACATTCCAGTTGTAGTAACTACGTTCAAAATTAGAAAGTGGTTCATCGCATCTAAAACAGTTAAAACAGGTAAAACAGTCGGACGACGCCATCTTAAAATCATGAAGTAGTTTCGTTCCTTATAGTGTTTACAATAGGCATAACCTTTCGGCATACAAGTCGAATTGATGTCCGTCTGCTATCTAGATGCTATAATAACATTGTATTTGGAAGCAACTAAAATATACAACCTGCAGGGGTTACAAGAACTTGAAGACACAGTGGTTTAGCACTTCTAGGTAGTACAGTTACCAGTTAAAATTATACTTGGGGTTTTGCATTTAGCAACGTTTACAAAGAGTTAATGGGCCGGTTTCGCCATGTTTCATATAATCACTTAAGGTACCGTTCACTACACCGACACATTCTATCAGACGCAAGCTTGTTTTATAAATCAACAAAAAAATTTGTTATCCCTCCTATAAGAAGGAGCAACTTTCGCTTTGAATTCAGCTTCTTACTAAATTCAATTACGGAAAACACAAGTTGCAATATTGCGAATTGCCCATGATAAGGTACTTGTAGATCCTAATACCTGCCGCCTTATTGTGAGCAGTATATTTAGGAGTGTACAAATTATCATATTTCAGAGGTTTTCAGTCATTAGCAATAAATTGTGTACTTTCCAGTCAGCCTTGCATTACACCGATACATTGTTTATAATCATTCAGGTAATACATTTATATACTCAATACTTTGTAATTTACGCCCACTGTATTAAAAAGTTATCGATGTGTAAATAGCAAATAGAAACCAAAGAAAGTTTTGTATTGTTACAAATCATCAACACGAAGAAATTCACTGAAACAGTCGACGACATTAAACGCGCTGATTTACAGTTATGTATCACGACAAGCAAAGTACAGTTTAGAACTTAAAGAAAATACACCCTTTCTGTGTATATAAAATGTGCTAGTTTGATACACGTTTAAGTTTAGAACAGGTACACACACTACTACTGCTTTCTCAACAGTTTTTTCCGAAAAGGTAATACAAACAGATACATGAATTAGATTCATTGGTACTTTCACTTCTACATTTTGGCCGATTTCTTCCTTCCTTTATGTTCTTTCCCTTTTCTACCAAATCCTTGAGAGAAAGATTTATGGCGCTGGTGGAAAGCATTGCTGTTCCAACTGAAGAGAACAAGCCAAATCTGTAAGTGAGGGCGCATTCAAACAAACAAGTATATTTTTAACCCATTGTATCAACCGTTCACAGACAAAGAGATCCCCATAACACAAAAATATATGCACTGCAGTTTCTAAAGACTTTCAAACAAAACGGTTGTGGTAATATTGCAATAAGTGAATAGAATCGGTTTGCTCAGGTTTTTTCGTCTGTGAGCAAACTCTCTATACACCAGTGACATTACACATCGGTATTATATCACCTTATTTTGTTACACTGTGTACTGTACCTGACTCTGCCACAAAACAAGTAACACAACTTACAAACGACGCCGTCATACCCGTCGTAGTTCAGCACAAGCACTAAAATATAGAAATTCCAAATATGCAAACGCAAGGCAATATACAGTGAAATAGGTGAGAATACAATTTCATTTTGTCTTCCCATTATTTTGACAATGCAATAACTTGTCAGAGCCGTCAGGGTCTACTTATTTGTTTTTCAGCTATTGCATATTTTCTATTCTATTCACATTTAGAGTCAAGGTGCTGATATATGTTACACCATGTTTCCTGCTGCGATTCCACCAGCTTCTTGACAATAACACTTATGGCACAGCATAATTGCCATAAAATATCGGGAAAAGACAACCGGATAAAATCACACTGACAAACATACATCATTCTTTTATTCTACAAAGGAGCTCTGATGACAAACAATGTTTTATACAGTTTTATCACTATTGTTGCCATTTTATTGCAGCCATTTCCTTGTTTTCCATTTCCTATTTTGAGTACGTAGAACCAGTTTTATTGGCTGTACGTTTTTACAATATTGGTGGCGTTTGCCAAAGCAGGAAGTAATCAAAATAAAAGGAAATTCATTTAACGTCTTTTCCGGTGAGAAGAGGTTTTCCACACATTTCAATCAAAAGCTTTTCGCTTCATTCCCTCTGCCGCAAACCCTACCATGTCACTCTTTTTTACTTTATTTTTAGAAAAAGCAATTTTGAAGGAAGGGATTTATTTACCGTCTTATTGTTTGTTCGTTGTTTTTGATGTTTGCCAAGACAAACTGAAAAGAAACGACGAACCTAAGGACGCTAGTTTTCTGCATTGTTTGAGTGAAAGCTTTCACCCAGTCGGCTGATTGCTGACTGAAACGAATGACTTGGCAATAAAGATAGAATCAGTTTCACTGAAATAATACAGCCACATTGAAGATGATGACTTATAATATATTTGTTTGTCCAGCAAACCCCTGCTATTGCCCTTCATCGTCGCCGCCACCATCTTTTATATGAAAGTACGGCACAGATACATGGACAAACGACAGTACATAGAACGTGGATCGCTAAATCTGGCGAAGGTTCTCCCACACAAAAAGGCTATGATTAGAAATAGTACGATTCTATTAATTTTACAACAGGAGGAAGAGAAAAGGAGGACAGTGGTTGTCTTTCTTGTGATTTCACAATTTAATAGTAACATAAAGACAAGAATTTTTGGAGGAAGGAATGGTCTGTGAAAAGACCAAATGAAAATGGGATAAAAAGTATGTTTTGCAATGTAATGACGGACGAGGAAGGAATGACAAAAGAAGTTGGTTTTTATGAAACGGAGGTATTTCCTTCGTCATCGACATTGCTGGCCAATAATAAAGTAGGTGGAATGTAGAGGTAGTTACGTTCATGCGTAACGATTGCGACAACGACAACGGTGTGGTATTATGGCAGAGAGGGCTACTTTTTCTTCAAAAAGCACTAACACGTTTACTTATTTCCTTTTATTTCCCTCTGTTGTCCCGTTCTTTGCAGTTTAAACTGTTACTCTCTGGTACGAGAAAAGAAGATTTATATGTAGCATACGTATGTACACTTCTTTGATCATATCTTTTTAAAGTGAGTATCAGGAGAACTTTTTTTGTGTTTTTACACATGGGTGAGAGAGATGATATGAGCAACGGATAATATGTTCTTCTGTGATCCATTGTCTGTCACAATATATACGGGTTTTTGTTATTTCCAAAAAGTTTTCGAAAAGAAAGCGAGAGTGAAGGAAGGAAAAAGAAAGAAATCGGATTATGGAAAGAATTGGATGATAAAAGAGAAACGATGTTTTTCTACAAAATGAGACCAGCATTAAAATAAGTTTTAGAGCGGCATATCAGCAACACTGCTACACCACTACGAGATGAGTGAAGAGGGAACAAGTGGAAACGGAAGGAAAACGGGTAGTATACTGGGCGACTTGGTGAGTGCAAGCTTTATACTACAGGGAATAATGCATGGATGCTGAAAGTGTAAAGTGTTGAAATTGGAAAAGCTAATACAAATCACCGAATGGACTGATATGGTAGAGAGAGAGAGAGTCAAGAAAGGCGAAGTACTGAGACAATGAGCTAAGAATGAAAGAAAATGAACTTTAGAGAATTTTTATCAAAAGAAATAACAGCAGCGCCAATAATGTAGCAGTGTACGGCAGGCGTGCCTGCAGGTACGTATATACGTACCATGTATGCAAGTATTACCAATGAATGCGATTCTTCTTGAAAGTTTTCACTGATTTTAAAAAGACTCGAAATCGGCTTTGAAAACTCAAGGAAAAAGTTACGATGATCAAGGGGAAAATCGGAGAAGGAATTAGTGGAAAAAGTTGATTTTACCAACAGTAGTAGCAGCAATGGCACTTCATTATACCGCTATATTGAGTGCACATAAAAAAGGTAATGTGCCGATGATACAGCAAAAATTGAAAGCTACTCTGTTAAAACATTGGCGAGATTATAGAGTTGCTTGCTAGGTCGTTTGAACTAAAAAGCAGTGTACTATGCGGACTACTTTAAAAACTAATTGGAATTCTAATTACATTCTGTCCCGCCGCCACCAGCACCATCACCGCCGCTAACACTACCACTTCTTCGTCAGGTTACCAAAAGCGGCCAAAGTGGATACTGTGTGTGTGTATATATAGTAGAATGAATTGCATACTGAAGCAGTTTACGAACGTCAGCAGTCAACACAGCTCTGGGTAGAAGGAAAATGGAAAGAAGAAAGTTCGAAGAAAAGAGTAAGAGTTCGGCTTTTCTATTAGCATGAACAGCGCAACAATCTTGTTAATACTTGGTGTATAGCCTGGAGAGTTTGTTGCATTCCTTTGCTGTTTGAGACACACAGTATTAGACGTAAGCTTTAAATTGCTATAAAGACTGAATGTAGCGAGGCTGAAAATAGTCTGTATTTCAGCAAAATGAGTGTAACTGACACATTATATGTATTTCCAAAAGTGGAGTTGGAGAAATTTAGCTGGGGGTAAAAGTATCAAAATTAACGTTTCGTCTGCAATTAAAATGATGGTATTTCACAGGAGTTTTGGAGATTTTATCTGCTATGCTTTTGGATTTTAGAGTAATACCCATAATGTTTAAACATTATAATTGCCAATAAACTGCCTTTAAGTGTTTCAGTTAAGGGATGGTAATTTTGTTTCTAGTAGAAACAACGGAAAGCTGCGGATTGTTTCATCTCACCACGTTATTTATAACTTATGAAAGACTCAAAGAATTTCAGTATAATTTAAAAAAGATGTAACTTCACACGTACTTGTAGTTTAGCACAGAGCGCATTATTTATTACTGTAAACATTTATGTAGAAAGAAGTTGGGTGAATCTGATACAAAATTTAGCAGTCGAGGCGACGTGACGTAGCACTGTACCCATTTTTTGTTCACCGGAAGTTTAAAGCGAAGTAGGTACTTCATTGGAGTAAATAAATGAAAAGAATGTCGATATTAAACCAGCAAAATTATTCAGGTGTAAAGTTTACTTTCACAGAAGCAACAACTTGATTATCGGAGCGATCATCAACTTTCTCAGGAAACTTGTTGATTGAGTACATCGTAAAAGTTCTTTTTTGATGAAAGCTAAATTTCGTCTGCATGGCAGGGCCTTATTTTTATACGCATGAGATAGCTAACCGTATTGTGGAAACTATGTATCATCAGCATATAATAAAATTGGTTTTCCGAAGAAATTGCAAATACAGACAATCGGTGAAACATGTAAAATTATTAATCAAGGTGAATCCTGTTTACACTGATTGACTGTGCCTAAATTCTCCGTAAAAGCCAACAAAATACAAAGGTATTGTAGGTATCAATATTTTATTATGTGGGATCTCTGCTTGTTACAACTTTTTGTAACATGCCCAATAAATTGTCTATTCATTTGTTTAAATACATTTAGGTTGAATCCATCTAGAATACCATCTAAGGCATACATCAATTATGAAATGAAAATTTTGTAAATGGGGATACGCAATATGGCACAGTTTCAAGTCAGCATTTAAACTCTTCACGCATAATGCCTGCGAAGAGTAAGTATATCTTAAATGTATTGATGAAACGGAGAGGGCATCGAGAATATCATTTATTCATAAAATAGTAAAAAAAAATATTAAATACTGTGAATGGTAATTGTTGAAAAAATATATATTGGTATAAATGAAAGATAACACGGGATTGTTTAGTGGAAAAATTGAAAGGAAATTTTTTATTGTCAAGCTTTCGAATAGAATCTCTAATCTTCATCAGGACAAAATTTAAGACAAAAACACTAGCAAATATATTCATATAAATATTCATATATTGGTATGTTAATGCAAAATTGGCTAGCCAATGAATGGTGACACTTCCTGTGGGTGTGTGTGCCGTGTGCAAAGTTACCTTAGGATAAGCAGATACAAAATTTTTCAAATTGCCAGATCATGAATCTGCAGACGATGGAAGAACATTTTGTTAATGGCAAAGAGGGGAAATTCTTAGCTAACTACTTCTCACAAAGTTTTCAACAACAACTATAAAGCTCACCCTTAGAATCTTAATGGCAAGTTAGGGAGATATATGGGGGAAAACGAAGAAACAATTTCACGTCAAAGTAGGCCAACTCACTCTTATTTACCTTTTAGGGACATGATCGAGAGAATTTTGTATTATGTGCTTCACAATTCTTCAAATGTTCGTTAGAGGAAACAGTGATACAAACTGCAATTTTTGGTGGTGCTGCCGCTTTCATATTCTCCGTAAGGTTTTTTTACGCTGGAAAGTCTCCCCGTTGTCACTGATTTGTGTGGAGTTTTTTGGTGTTTAGGAAATTCTAGAGAATAAGTGGGACACTCGAAAGAAATAATAGTCAACATGGCCACGACAGTTCACATATGGCAGCGTCCATAAATCTTTTAGCAACAAAGAAAATTTCTAAGACTTGAAATTTCATTCGTAGTCGCCATCTCCAGTGTGTGCCTGCGTGTTACATGAACAAAACGTAGTGCCCTTGTACAAAATAAAACAATTTTGTAGACACCTTGAAAGATCTGCTAACGGGCAAACTTTCTGAAATAGAATAACATTAAATGCAACAAACGTCGTCATTCATAAGTCGTCTCACTTTGGAAGAAAATAATGTATTTTGCATTTTTCATAAAGGGTTTTGGTAATCAATTCAATAAGTTAGTCCAAGGACGCTATTTTCTTTTTGCAAATTCCATGCACAGAGAAAGGATTTATTATTGCACAATTCAGACAAACAAGGAGGTTTCATAGTTGTTCCAAGCAGACAAATGAACACGGATTTCATTGGATGGACTGTAATTTTGAATTGTCTAATGTTTTGCAAAGAATAAATATTTTTCATTCACCATTTATGTCAACTGCGTTTATACAGTTCGTTAGTTTATACACAGTTTTCAGCAACAGACAAAACGCTCCATTGCGTCACCATGTTTACACAGGAAAATGACAACCCTTTGGAAATTGAAGTAAAGTTGTAAGTAAAAATGGCAAATGGATATGAGTGCACGATGCGCGAAAAATTTATTAACACTTCGAAAACTGTGCCGTCTTTCATGTAGCATTTGCCTCTAATTTGGTACTAGAATAGGATCCTAACCCAGAAGATAAACACCGATTATTGACAAAATTACGATTTACTCTGGAGTATTAACGATTACCTTACCCGTATTTAAAACGTTTACATCCATATCTGTATCCTTTTCTCTCTACATCCATATCTCCCTGCAATTGTATAATTGCCAACATACCTAATTAGATCCCTTGGTGCCATGTACCAACATTAGGGCTCCCATCATCTGACTAACGAGGGACACTCAGGCTGTATATCTGGGATCGGCTTCATATTTTAATATTATGTGCTCCTCCCCATCCTAAGACTCAAGCCAAGCCACAGGATACAACGCTCTGTCGTTTTGGAAATATTGGAAAAATATCACTTTTTCATACACGGGTAAAATTTTCTCGAGTCCTTATGGAAAATAATAGTGCCAGAACGGCCCCTTTGCTATTTTTCATAAATTTTTCACTTTCGGAAAGAATTTGCCAACTTTCCAAATACAGAATAGTAACTACAGGGCAAACCCAAAACTATAAATGTTACGTACTGTGAACGCTGAAAATTGATATTTGTCATTCAAAAAATGTGTGGTGGCGTTCTTTCTCCTTTAATACATTTGAAAATGTTTACTCCATTTAATGGTTATTTTAAATTAACCCAATTTTTTAAATTGTTTATGAAAATTGACAGAGGATCACACATGGAATTGCACTTTTATTTGCAATGCCACATGCCACAGAAGGTATTCCAAATAATATTAGTCGGTCATGCATGAGTCAGTGAAAGATGCGTAGTTACCGAGGTTGGAGTCAACGTCAAAAAACGTGTTTTTGAACATGGCAAAGTGGCAATTATCAACTTTCAGCGGTCATTCATTATTATGTAATTTTAAGTGAATTACCTATGCGTTTGCAGGAAATATATGATTTTTTATAAAGAGTTGTAAAAATGTATAATATTGTTCGTACTACCGCAGACATTTTGGGCAACTACCGCTGCCGCAGAATGGCGAGTGTACAATCGATCTTAACTCGTACTGGGGTGGTTTCGGAAATCGACAAATATCTTCAAATATTAACATAATATCTTTTACAACCTTACCACAAGCAGTTAAAAGTGCTACTTCTCCGAGTAGTTTATTGTGAATTACATACTTATTTTAGATTCCGAGTTCTTCCGGTGTAATTCAACTTAAGCTACAATAAAAACAACCAACGTATAATGTAGGACCTGTTTAATGCAATTATCCTATTCTATTTTACTATTTTCAAATTTGGAAGGGCTGTGGCCCATATCTAATGCTTCCAAAGAAATAACTTCAATACTGCTATTCTTTCATGATTGTTCTCACTTTACCCCAAAGTTTACCCCCGGGGGATGATCTACAGAACCCATTTTTGTTCAAATAAGATCTATAAAACCATATCGACTGATCGCAAAACACCTATTCCTTGGTGATGATGAGTGATGATATCGAAATTTGACCTCTTATAAACCCCAACGGAATTAACCAATCCGGACCAAACTTGGTATATACTTATATAGATATATGATGGGTATCTGTGTATAAAATTTGAGCTCCCTTTGCTATGTAAAAATTCAAAGTAAAAAAATAGTTCCATTTTTGTATCACAATGGGGCGCTGCAGCCATGTCGTCTTTACATAATACTTCTTACTACTTTTTACTACATAATACTTCTTCATAGTACTTCTCATTTCGAGGCGAATGCCGAGATTCGCATGTTGATAAGACTTGAGGTCTTGAAACGGGAAGGAAACGAAGAATTTGATTTCTATGACCCCGAGGGTCGGACGGGTCAACCAATCAAGACCAAACTTAGCAAAATTACTTATCTACTACAGACCTATCTCCCTATATTTTAAATTCGAGGCAATTTGAAGGTTTAATTTTTACCCCTCCCATTACCCCCCGAGAAATGACCTCCAAAACCAAAGCAGTACACGCGGTCGTTCGGCAGAAACTGTTCGTCCATTCTTATGTACTACCTGACTGCGACGAGGTTCTGAATAAAATCCAAACCAGCGTTAGTTGGTAGTTGGTACCTGTTTACAAGATTTCTCCAACTGAAATTCAAAAATATCAAATAACGCTCGTTTCTCGTTTGAATGTAATGAAATATTGAAAAACTTTTTCATGAGTTGATATTATATTGTTAGAACGAAACGAAATGAGTATTTTCAGACTACGTATTAACACAGTTTTCTCTTCTGTTTGATTTTACATTAAGAAACTTTATGTTACTTTTGTAGCATAATCTTATATGCATTCATGATGACATAAGGATACAATGTGTACACAAAATCAAAAAACTTTTTAAAGGAAATGTAGAGCAAAACTCTGCGAGATTAAATAAACAATATTAAAAACAGTCGGGGTATCCAAAAGTCAGGTCCCTTTCTTACTGGTAATGACTTAAGAAAACCTAATCTAAAATGTCAGTAAACTTTAAACCGCATCGATTTTTCCACACCGCAACATCAACTTTTACTGAATTCATTGAAAAATGAAATAGCATTTTATTGTGGCAGGTCACTAAACAAGAACGCAGTATGGTTACGGATTTTGAGGTTATTGCGTTAAAACTTGAAAAGAGTGAGTTGTGTGGTGACCTTTCCTCTTTAGAGAAGTTCTTTTAGCACCTCTGCGATTCGTTTCGTACGTTTCTGTTTTAAAAGCCATTTTCAATGGGAGGTGAACATGAAAGACTTTTTAAAAACTGGGGTAACAAGATTAACGACGTACGTGCCAGAAATTTTATTCTCTTGATGTATCATTCCAACCCGGTCCAAATTACGCCGTATCGAGGGTTGAGTGAGCCAAAACGACGGTCTGAAATAAGGAGGTGGATATTAAATAAAAGTTCCTTAATGGGCTACACAATCAATAAGGTTTTTATTAAATCCTTCATGGGTGGAGCGGTTAATAAAAGGACAGGTACATTACTACTCGAACATGTTGAGTGGAGTTCGTATGTGAGCAAATGTGCACACTGTATCAAACGTATATAGAAAGCCTACCTTTCACTTTCCCTCCCTCTCCGACTAGTAGTAGGGCAGGTATTAATTTGGCCACGTTCCAAGGAACAGCTATTATGCTTTTTGAAAGTTTTATTATTACATGATAAAATATTATCGAAATGTACAAACTTCTTCAATATCCCTTATGGCCAAATCGGGTCACTTACATTCATTTGAATGCATTTTCAGGTCATCTTGTTGTAACAGTTAAAAGTAAGGTCGACTCGAGCTCTCTGTATTCCCCTCTCATACTACGTACATACATCAATAAGCCTATCGTGTGTAAGTGTACGTGTAAAGTACCTATGTAAATTTCCAGTTAGACTCCCATGTGGTGCACTACACATCCCTTACAGCTTACAGAGAATTGTTATGGTTTATAGTTTATCTTTCTCTAACATGACTCGTCTCGAGAGGAAAAACTGTATATTTTACAATTTTGGATTAGCGCTTTCACAGTGGGACTCATGTACCGTGTGTATCCATAAGCGGAAACGATTTTTCGGGTCGGTTGGTGGGTACTACTCTTGAAACGATGACATGTCATTGGTTATTTCTCACAACGCATTACCGTTGCTCCCTCTATATCGTTGAAGTACACCAAAAACTTCTTGTATTTTGACACCACCACTACGCTGCTAACCAACTAGGAATTCAGCCTTTTTCTAATGTACCTTGGATCAAAAAAACTTTTTTCCTTGATGTATAAACCAAATGATGAAGAAAAAAGGGGAAAAGTCCTTATTTGTCTATTTGGCGTGCCCCCTCTCTCCTGCTCTGCTCGGTAGTACTTACTTCTCTTCTACTCTAGACTGTCGTACAACGTATCAAATGCCCCTCTGGCTCCAGCAAACCATCATATCCGAATATGATATCGACCATCTGCTGTCAAAACGTCAGAACTTTGTTAGAACTTTACATCCATCCAGGGATCTGATCTGGGCATGTTGTAGTAGAAGTATCCAACAAATATATAGCGCGTAGCTTACTTTACAGGCATATCATCTTTAGCATTTTTACTAGTGTATTTGTCTGTAGTATACTCAAAAAATTTATAATACAACTTTACTTCATATCTTTTATTACTTGATATTAATATTCAGGTAAGTGGAAGCATTGAATTACGTAACTTTTAAAAAGTAGTAATACGCTGGCCCTAGTTGATGTACACGTGCGTTTCCTTGAAACTTTTGACATATTTGCAACTGCCGTTATTATATCATATTTTATTACGTATTTATACCCACAGTAGTTTTGTAAAACAGAAAGAACTGCTGCATACTTGTCCTGACGTTTATTTATAACTTCCTTATCGTAAAAACTTTTGATTATGACATTTGATGCGCATGAACTCTTCCTATCAACCTATCAACTTACTCAAATGAAAAAAGAACAATTTGTCGAATACCAACAAACAAGTATTTAACAAAGACGACAGCAGCATATGTCCTGTCTTTAACTCTTTGGCCAGGGCTATTATTGTTTGGGTCTCTCGGCAGTGACGTAAAAACCATATTTTTATTTGGATTATTGCAAAGCTAGCGAATCTTTTAAATTTATGGTTATTTTCCTGGAAATATGTTATTCCAGCATTCAACAGTATTAACCTTTAAAAGGACACAAGATGAAAAACCTGTAGCAAAACAGACTTAAAAGCATTAGCTGCCTCTTTGATGATATAACATAATACTATAACATAACCACAATATCAAACGCAAAAGCTAGAGCCTCTTTTAGCGTAATGAGGATGGTAGTACGTTTTCATCTCAAATTTGTAATATTCCGTAACAATTTTGTAAAAAAAATATTGTAAAAATTATTATTCTCAGAAACGATACACTCGGTAATACATTTCATCCGATCTACCGATGACATTTTTAAGCTCTTAGCGAGGGTTCGTCATTTTATGCTTTCATCTTCTTTTCCCTCTGTTGTTTAATATAAATTCCACTGAAAGAAAATGTCGTCGAGGGTCCCTGTCATATCTTACATTGAATACAAATACAGTCTTCCGTCTCTGTGTGCGTGTCTCTCCTTTCCTTTTCATCATGGCTATTCAGAATGTCAGCAATATAGTAAAAGTAACTTTCCAGCTTACTCCATTTTCCCATGAACACCAAAATCCAATATTATCTGAGCCTGAGGCATCTTTGTCGAGGTTCTCAATCACTGTGAAAGCATTTCTTAGTTGCATTAAACTGTTTGGAAGTTATAGAGAATGGTATACATTAAAAGATACACAGGCACATTCAAATTCTGGCATACAACATCCCCCCCATTTCTAAGTATGGATATCTTGGAAAAAGTGAAAGCATTAGAGAACAGGCGGGAGAAAACTCTTCACTGTCTCTTTTGTGTCGTCTTTGAATATATTCCTGCCATCACTTTTTATATCTTTTGAAAATCCCCTCAACAGTTAGTAAAAGTACTGTAATTTGCATTCCACTATTCATATTATTACGTAATATTTTGGAATGACTTCCCTCTTCGTAAAACTGAGAGCACTGCTTTTGTGTGTGTATATAATATCTAACTACCCTTTTCTGTTCCGTCAAAGCCTCATCAGCAGCCTTTTACAAACAGGAGTAATGCAAGAAACAATACCTAACGCATGTGAATAAGAGAAAACGGCAAACGCTGCAAAAGAAGCTGATTTTGGGTAACAACAGCGTATCACGTTGTTTAAACGAAGGGGAGTGCATGGTGGATATAGAACTTGAAACGTAAACAAATAGCCTATGAGACAGAATACATGTTGGGAGACAGCAAGAGAAACTAGTCAAAAAGACAAAGATTGAAATGTTTTGCCGGAGAAACAAAGTCGGGAAAAGTTGAGGATTTAAAGATTAGCCTCGAAGATATATTATTCTTCTTCTACTCCGTTTTATGGCAGCTAAAAGTAAAAAGTAGATAGAGGAGATATGTGCCCTCGTGTGTGTAAGTATATATATGTTCGGCTGTGTAGGAGAAGTAGTATAGTTGTAATATTGTAAAAGTAAATGTGATGTACAATTACAGCAGAAGATATACCTAAACAATTTAGCGACTTAAAGATACGATACGTGCATACATGCCGACGCACTTACAATAATGTTACCATAATTCCTCCAACCATTTATGCATTGCCTATGTAAGGCTTTTCTCTGTGGAACGTGCTTTTTCAACTAAGTTTCCTGTCTCGACCGGAACCACTCTTTTTGCTGGCAAGTCTGGAAAATGGTCTTTGTGTTTCACAATGACTACTACAGAGATTCATTTGGGAGTCTGGTGGGTATACACTTTACTTGGAGTTAGGTTCAAGTTAACTGGTGTATGCAAAAAATGTGCTGCTAAAAATAATATATAAAATAAGCTCACTGAAAGCGAGACACATTTTCCGCGACTACCCCGTTACATAATGATAATGAATTTTGTGGTTAGCGTTGTCGAGTAGTATGGTTTATCTTTAGACGCGAAGGAGGATCAAGTTCATTCTGCGCATTTATTTTTACACTCATTTGTTTCATTTCTGGTCAAGGATTGTGCAGTACATTGTGTCCAAGGCTTGCTCCCTTAGGGTTCCCACACATTACATTCAACTATCAACTTTCAATTATACTGATAATGAAATCCTCCTTTACATAGATGTGCACGAATTCTTCAAAAATTGAATGTACTCCCTCTGAACACCATCTTCTAAAGAAAGCATCGAAAAGATAATAATTTCCCTTTACTGTAATACATGCTATCAAGCCCACATTGCACATTTATCTATCCCAATTTCTCTTGTCCAGATTTAATAACCTCAGCAAGTTAGCATGCAAGAAAGCGAGGTGCTAGCTAGAGCGTTTTACTCTTAACGTTATGTTAATGCTCTTGACTAGTCAAAATGTAGAATTTTACCATATTTTTTAATAGTGAATCTAAATTTTAAATCCTTCTCAAAGACAATGGATTAAAACAACATAAGCCAAAGTTACTTTATTCAAATTGTGTCTATTCGATTCTTTGGACAAAAAAACCTCGTATAAATAAACATATCTCCATCCCCGTTGCTACCCTCTATGGTCAAGCTAAAATTACATGATTAGCAGACGTGGTTTATAGACCCTATTGAAACTTACCCCATTGCATTGGTAACTCGAGGGGAACCTACTTTTCTAAAAGGGGTGCGAATCTAAGCCAAACTTTATAATTTATATAAAATTGCGAGTAATTTATGTATAACATTCGACCTTTAAACAAAGTTCCACGTTTGCAGGGGTGTGCATGGGTTTCAGGATGAGCTCATACATCGATTCTACCTATCCCTTCCTGGATTTGCCACATGAACTCATCAGGGTAGTTAGTTGGAGGTATGAATAGCAACAGTACCTAGCAAGTAGCCTACATACGGCAAAAAATATCCAAAATTCACATCACATTTTTTTTAGATATTTTGCTAACTTGTTTCGAAATTTAATTAGCAGCAGAGCGCGTCAATGGGGGAACATGTAATCTTCTATATGATAATAAAGCGTTTCAGTATAGAATTTCGTTACAAAATGAAGTCATTAGCTATCCCTTCCGTCTGTCCATCAGCCAAAATATTTCGAGAACGACAAGGCATTTTAAAATTCCGTTTTTGGAGGCTCCATAGGAGGTAATCTTTAATTGTGAACACCGTATTTCGGTTACTCTACAAAGTCAAAGTGCTTTAAAATGTCAGGATTACATCTTGATCGTCCATGTACTGCCAGAGAGCTGCTCGTTGTGTACCGCAGCTAAACCTAATGAAAGGCGCATTTGGGTTCAAATCGCATCGTTTATAAATAAACCGAGTTAGGTGTACAAGTGCACATTGATCGGTAGAACTATGCGAACCGGTGAAAGTTTAAAAGGAAAGCCTCCTGTAACTCACAGACAAATAGGAATTTTGTAATTCTTTTTCTCAAAGTCGACAATTGTGTATTTCATATTTTGGAACATCTATTAAAACGCGAAGTGTTTCACTTAAACATATATTTTATATTGGTTTTTGTTTTTTTACACAAAGCGTAACTTTTCTATGTATGTAAAGTTTATTTTAAACTAGCTACTAGTCACTAATCATGCAGTTTTCAGCCATTACAGTTGATTTTGTTAATACATATATACTTACTGTTGAGCTTAAGTATGAATATACATATGTTAAACATATAGAATGTATGTAGCTGTAGCTCAACTTTGAAACCAGTAGAAAAGATCTGGAGACTAGATGTAGACGGAGGCCAACTAACTAATGACACCGTACATTTTATTCTTTGCTGCGTTGACCAATTCTTTTCTTCTTCAAAGAAAGCATCAGAGTTCTAGGGTAAGGATGAGATATTGAGTTAATCCTTAACAAACAACCGAAAAGTAAAATGTATTAAACGTAATCCCTAGAGATTTTGCGTTTCC